>JADBJO010008650.1:77500-93131 GCA_016801955.1 Conus betulinus
CTATCAAATCACCCAACTCTTGCATACGACTTGATATGATAATGGAAATAAATCATGTAATACACCTACTTTCTATGAAAGGTGCCTTCTCATTGTGGAATATCAGCAATGAACAGGTAGACCAAGCTGCAAAAAAGGCAGCTCAGAATCTAAACGATGCACAATCTATAAATATTCCTTTAGATCTGTCAGAATGTTTCTCAGTTTATAAACAAAAAATCTCATGATAATGTTAAACAGTTATTGAAGAACTCAGACAATCAGTATTATCATAACTGTATTAAACAAAATGATAAAGGCAATGGGGAAAAAGTCATACAAGCATGTCATATTCTCGTCCAGGGAGGTCGAAAGTCTAATCCATAGGATACGTTTAAATTCATTTAAAAACAAAGTATTGTACTAATTTTAATGTTGTATGTGGTGAACCTATTAGTGTCAATCACTTACTGATTCACTGTTCAAAAGCAAGAGAACTTTTTAAAAGTTCAGGCATTCCTTGTTATAATGATGGATCGACACCATTACTCTTACCATGCTTACTAAATGATTATTTTGCACTAGATTCTGTATGTAAATGTTTATTGAGTAGTTCATTGGTGTTTATCTTCAATTTTTTTTTTCTTTCTCAGTTTATATTCTTTATAGTTAAGTTTTCTAACTGGAATGACTAGAAGGGGATGGGGTAGGGGTGGACTTAATTTATTGCTAGTATAACGTTATATTTCATCATCACACACACTCATGACATACATACCTAAATTATACCAAAAATACATTCAGTCTTAATCACTTTTAGTGGCAAGACTTTAAATACACTTACACACAATCTCTCTCTCCTCTCTCTCTCCCCCTCTCTCTCTCTCTCTCTCTCTCTCACTCTCTCTCTCACACACACACACACACATACACTACACACACAATCTCTCTCTCTCTCTCTCTCTCTCTCTCTCTCTCTCTCTCTCTCTCGCTCACTCACTCACTCACTCACTCACCTCTCGAAGACTCCCCACAGCTTTTTAAATGCAGGTATTCGTCCTGAACTGGAAAAAAGAGTGCTTTAAAATTGGACGACAACTACCTAATGAATTGACTGAGTTTCCATTCGTATTTTAGTTTCGTACTTTTCTAGCCCAGTTATGAACGTTGTATTTTCAATGTCTTTTTTCCCCCTTTCTAATGATAAACCTATTGATCGTCATTCTACAGTTTTTTTTTTTTTTTTTTTAAGTTTATGAAAAGACATCGACTGCTTTTACCATAAGGTGAGATGATTGTCAGCGTTTTGAAATAAGGACTCGTGCAACGAAACTATAATGCAGCTTGGCGTGGACATCCCATTGTCGATATACTATGGTCATTGTCGATAGTTATCAAAGCGTTTGTTGCCTATAGAAAACAAAAAAATATTTCAACCATGATTCTGAGCGAGGGCTGTCACTTTCTCTGGAAATGAAGACGCCCCAGTGTCTTGTCTTTGCGTTTTTCTTGGATCAAAAGCGACGTTTGCAGGGATTTTGACGGTCCACAGTTCTCTTTGCTCGACTGTTTGGATCGCGCGTGATTAGGCCCCGTCCTGCCCCTTAATGCTGTTTTGAATTGTGCGCCCAAGGTTTCAGGTTCAGGCAAAGCATTCTCTACCCCCTCCCCTTCCCCCCTAACTCTTCTATTCTATGTCCCACCCCCCCCCCATCCCCCACTACTCTCTCTCTCTCTCTCTCTCTCTCTCTATATCTCTCTCCTCTCTCCTATCTTCTCACTCTATCTCTCTTCTCCGTCCATCTGTTTCTCTCTCTCTGTTTCCTCTCCTCTCCACTCTTTCTTTCTCTATCCTCTCTCTCTCTCCGATCTTCTCGCGCTCTCACACTCTCCTCTCTGTCTCTCTCTTATTCTGTTTCTCTCTCTATCTCTCTATCTCTCTCTCTCATCTAGTCTCTCTCTCTCTCTCTCCTCTCTCTTCTCTCTCTCTCTCTCTCTCTCCTGTCTGTTTCTCTCTTTCTCTCTCTCTCTCTCTCCTGTCTGTTTCTCTCTTTCTCTCTCTCCTCTCTCTCTCCTCTCTCTCTCTCTCCTCTCTCTCCTGTCTGTTTTCTCTCTTTCTCCTCTCTCTCTCTCGCTCTCTCTTCTCTCTCTCTCTCTCTCTCTCTCTACCTGGCTGTTTTCTCTCTTTCTCTCTCTCTCTTGCTCTTTCCTCCTCTCTCTCTCTCTCTTCTCTCTCTCTCTCTCTCTCTCTCTGTCTAGCTCTCCATCTCTCTCTCTCGCTCCTTTCTCTGGCTTCTCTCTCTCTCTCTCTCTCTCTCTCTCTCTCTCTCTCTCTAGTATATTTATCTCTGTCTCTCTCTCTCTGTCTCACTTTCTCTGTCTCTCTCTCTCTCTCTCTCTCTCTCTCTCTCTCCTCTCTTCTCTTCTCTCTCTGTTTTTTCTCATATATATTGCTCTTCTTCTCTCTTTAATTTCAAAACCAGACTCTATGTGAGGCCGATCAGGGTCTCCATCAACCACCATCTAACACTGTTTGAAAAAATCCGCCCGGGTCCCCAGAACATCCGGTTGATGCTGTCGTCATCCTTCCCATTCAGGTATCCAGGGGCCATGTCGGGAGAGCCACAACAAAGGAAAAAGAATCCCCCCCCCCCCCCCCCACACCCCCACCCCCCACCCCCGCGACCAATATCGGTGATCAGGATATCAGCAGTGGTCGACCCCTGTAGGGCTTGTTTCAACTCGGCTTACCATGTTCTGCTTTCTGTCATCACTTTTTGCTCTCTCTCTCTCTCTCTCTCTCTCTCTCTCTATCTCTCCTCTCTCCTCTCCTCTCTTTCTTTCGTTCTTGTCTCTCTCTCTTTCTTTCTTTCTGCTCTCTCTCTATTTCTTTCTTTCTTTCTGTCTCTCTTTCTTTCTCTCTCTCTCCCTCTCGCTCTCTCTGTCTTTCTCTCTCCCTCTCTGTACTATCTCTCTCTCTCCCTCTTCTCTATCTCCCTCTTTCTCTCTCTTTCTCTCTCTCTCCTCTTTCTCTCTTTCTATCTCTCTCTCTCCTCTCTCCTGTCAGTCTCTATTCTCTCTCTCTCTCTCTCTCTCTCTTGCTTGCTTGCTTGCTTTGCTTGCTCCTTGCTTATCTGTTTCCCTTCTTTCTTTGTTTTTTTTATACTTTAATTTCGTTTTCTTCTCCTCCTCCTTCGTCTTCTTTTTCTTCTCCTCCTGGTCGTCTTCTTCTTCTTCTTCTTTCTTCCATTCTTTGTTTCTTTTTTTCTATTCTATTCTTTCTTTCTTCTTCCGCTTGTTTCTTTTTTTTTTTTCATTGTCGTCTTTTCTCTTCTTCCTCCACCTCTTCCTCCTCATCCTCCTACTCCTCCTCCTTCTTCTTCGTCGTCGTCTTCTTCTTCTTCTCTTCTTCTTATTCGTATTCGTCTTCACTTCCCCCGTCGTCGTCGTTGTCGTTGTCGCCATCGACATTGTCTACTCTTTCTTTGTCTTCTTCTTTCTTTCTATACTTTCCATCTTCATGTGTGTGTGTGTGTGTGCGCGCGCGCGCGCGCGCGTGGTGTGTGTGTGTATGTTGTGTGTTTGTGTGTGTGCATGCGTGTGTGTGTGTTACGTGCGTGCGTGTGTTTGTGTGTGTGTGTCCGTATTTTTTGTTTTCATCAACTTCTTTCTCTATAATTTTTTCTCTTTTTTCTACTTGTTATTGTTCAACCTTCTTTCTTTTCCAATCTTCTGTCCAGCAGTTCATCTTCACCTGTCTTCTTCTTCCTTCTTCTTCTTCACTCTCTCTCTGTTTTGTTTGTTTCCTCCTCTTTCCTGTTTGTCTTTCCTGCACTTCTTCTTACTTTTTTTTAAACACTTTCTTGTTTCTTCTTCAGTTCATAACATTTCTTTTCGTTACCTGGCTTCTTGTACTTTTTTTACCCTCCCTCCTCCTTACTTCTTTACTTTTCTCTTTTTCCGTTTTTTTGTTTGTTGTTTGTTTGTTTGTGTTGTTTTTGTTTTTTGTTTTTGTCCCTATCTAACATGTTGTGTTCATGTAGTTCACTTAATGAAGTGTGTCGCGGAGTTTGTTGTGATTGGGGCAGTGTGGCGCTTCTTTGTCGATTCCCGCTTAATGTAACACATGTATATCTTGGTCGTTCGGTCTGTCGGTCTGTCTGACTGACTGACTGACTGACTGACTGTCTGTCTCTCTCTCTCTCCTCTATCTCTCTCTCTCTCTCTCTCTCTCTGTCTCTCTCTCTCTCTCTTCTCTCTCTCTCTCTCTCTCACACACACACAACATATCTCAGCCTCTCTCTCTCTCTCTCTCTCTCTCTCTCTCTCTCTCTCTGTATGCTCGCCTGCCTGCCTATCTGTCTGTCCGTCTCTCTCTCTCTGTTTCCTCCTCTCTTCCCTCCTCCCCTATCTCTCTCCCTCCCTTTCCTCCCTTCCCCCCCGTCTGGTACAGTTTCTTCACATCTCGCATCTCCAATCACTCCACCCCACTCCCTCCCAACTCCTCCCTGTACCTGACCCTCTCTCTCTCTCTCTCCCCCTCCCTCTCTCTTCCTCCCCCTTCTCTCTCTCTCCCTCCCTCTCTCTCTCCCCCCCCTCTCTCTCTCTCTCTCTCTCTCTCATTCCGTCCCGTCAGCGAACGTCACAGGGCATTCACGGAAGCGTTTAAAAGGTGTTTTGGATCAGCACTGATCCCATTAACAGACTGTCTCCCCCTTCAGATCAACCGGCCGATTGGAAGCAACATCACAGAAAAGCCCCCAAGACAAATCTGTCCGCCGGAAGATTTAGAGAATGGGTAGGATGAATGGGGAGGGGAGGGGGGGGGGGGGATGTAAGGTTTTCTGTGCTTCTGTCTACGTATATTTTTTTTTTTTTTCTTTTTTACAGTCTGTTTACTCTTTTTTTGTTTGTTTCTTTTCTTTTTTTTGTTTTGTTTTTTGTTTTTGAGCTTTCTGTGTCGGACTGGTGTGTGTGTGTCCTTCATTTAACGTCTGTCCACTTTTCGTGATATTAGCTTTCTGTGTCGGACTGGTGTGTGTGGTATGTCTGTCTGTCTGTCTCTGTCTCTCTCTCTTTCCGTCTGTCTGTTTACATCTCTCTCTCTCTCTCTCTCTCTCTCTCTCTCTCTCTCTCTCTCTCTCTCTGTCTGTCAGTTGGCATGTGTGTGTGTGTTGCGTTGTGTGTGTGTGTGTGCGCGCGCGCGCGTGTGTGTGTGTGTGCTCTCCAGCGTAAGACGCTGTGAATGTGAAAATGAAGGCTGAAATGAGGTGATCCCTTGGGCTTTATGGTGAAATGAATTTGGGTGGTTGGTCGTCAGCCAATCGAAGCTTGCCTTTCGCCATTTTTTTTTTCTTTACTTCCGGCTGTCTCGGTTTTTGACGTCTGTCTCTCTTATCTTGTTCTGCTTGTGTGCATCTGTCTCGGTTTATTTGTTTTGTGTGTGTTGTGTGTGTGTGTGTGTGGGTGTGTGTGTGTGTGTTTTTTTGTGTGTGTGTGTGTGTGTTCCCATGACAATAGGTCATACAGGCATAATAAACAATGTTCAAACAGGGAGAAAATGGCCCTTTCACTTCTGATTATGTCAGTGACTTATCTACTACACCCCCATATCATCCCCACACCCAGCCTCCTTCTGCCCCCCCCCCCTCTCTCTCTCTCTCTCTCTGTCTGTCTCTCTCTCTCTCTCTCTCTCTCTCTCTCTCTCTCTCTCTCTCTCTCTCTCTCTCTCTCTCTCTCTCTCTTACCCTCCCACAACCATTCTCTTTTTGTCTGTCCTTCTTTCTGTGTGTGAGTGTTGGTGTGTTCACGCGCGCGCTGTGTGTGTGCGTGTGTGTACATTGTGTGTGTTGTGTTGTGTGTGTGTGTGTATGTTTTAAGTGTGTGTGCATGTGTTTTTAAGTGTGTGTGCATGTGTGTGACTGTGCATCAGTGTGTGTATATGCATGTGTGTATGTGTTATCATTTAGTGTATATATGTGTGCATGCATGTGTGTATTTTTGTGTGTGGGCGTGTGTGTGTGTGTGTGTGGGGGGGGGGCACGCGCGTGCGTCTGCGTGTGTGTATATATGTGTGTGCGCACGCGTGCCCTTGTGTTGGGCGTGCGTGCGTGTGTGTGTGTGCGTGGGCGAACATGCACGCGCGCGCCTGTGTGTGTGTATGCGTGTATGTTCTAAAACAACAGCCATCATAATCAACTGAGCGATGGAAGAACATGGTACATTTATCATCACTGTATACGCCTCATCCCCACACCTGTCTCCTGTCCGAGAGAGAGAGAGGGAGAGAGACACTCGGTGCACGTATGTTCAGATGTGAGACACCTCTCCTCCCAGACGATCCCCTCATGGCCATGACGTCATTGGGCTGGAACTGCACCTGCCACTTGGCAGTGCACGTCTCTGGGCGCCTTACGCTTACAGCTGACCTTAAGTTAACAGCAATGCAAACACTCTCCTTGCTGATGTAGCCTACTCGTGCGTTCCCACAGCCGCGGGCGTGGCACGTATTGTCCATCACAGGACCAGTTTTCAACCAGCGCACGCTTTTAGCAAGATTCCCACGCGCTGGAAGACGCTTTGTTATCAGCGTGCGAGCTCGGGCTCTCTCTCTCTCTCTCTCTCTCTCTCTCTCTCTCTCGTAGTGACCAGGCTAACCAAAATACTTTCTTTGCGATGGATTCCATACTCAGTGCATGAATTACAAAGCACACATATTTGTTTATAATCGACAAAAGTGCCGAAAAATACATGCAAAACACTCTGATTTGGGACTGCTGTAGGATACGGTTCTGTTGTTAGCTCAGGGCGCCCACACACGCTCTTTAGAAGAGGCGTGGTCAAAAAGCTGGCACCAGCTCCCTTGAAAGCTCAAGTTCATGAGATGTGATTTGATACAATTGGCCTGACAGATTGTGCAGCTCTCTCTCTCACCTACACACACACACACACACACACACACACACACACACACACACATGTCCCTCAGATCACACGATTTTTGGCAATTTCAAAAAAAATTATAGAAAAAAAATCAACCACTTCACCTAGGAGCATGAAACATACACCATTGGATAGGGAAGAAAAAAAAAATATATATATATAAAATTTTATTAGTGCCTACCTTCTGTGAGTAATCTACACAGTTTACATGATGTAAGTAATCCAAAATGATACACATTTGCAAAAAAAAAAACTTTTTGTGCACACTGTAATCCACTTCTTCATGCTCTCTGTCCTCCCACACAAGTTCAGTTACACTTCTGAGCACTTGGTATGACCTACAGAGAATAGTATATTTATGACAACTGCATAAAACACAAGAATTTGACCACAAAATGCTTGATCCACTCAAAATCGTGTGATCGTGTTCAAAATCGTGTGATCGCGGGAACTGAGACCAGGACAATTCAAATCCGTATAAAACTACTACAGAATACACGAAGAACGGTCAAAGGGAAGCAACTGCGAAAAAAAAAGGCCCTAAGCTGTCCCTGAAACGAGATTTGATTGCCCTTTAATAAAAGGAAGGCTGGATTGAGTGAAGAGAAGACGCACGTGTTTTTGTAGTTTGTGTGCAGTACAGTGCTGTGGGAGAAATACGACTGAGAAGGACAGCAGACAGACACACGAAGAGAGAAACATAAAGACGTCCGGCGCGTTATTTATTTTCTCCAAATCGGAGGAATCTGGTCTCAAGACCTGAAAACTGAAAAACGCTTATCAAGAAAAACTGTTGTTGACTGGGTGACCATTTCCAGTATAGCGTTCGCTCTTTCCTCCGGGGGATCAGTGGAGGAGAAGGGGATGTCCTCCGGGGCATCACAAGAGGGCGAGAGAGAGGGGGGGGGGGGGGATAAGGTGAGCAAGGAGGAACGAAAGTGACGTAAACTAGGACAATACATGAATGACAGCCCAAGGAAAATTGTGTTTTTAAAAAAAATCCATCCACTAGAAACCACCAGAGCGACAAAACATTTAAGATGGGTAGCTAGATTTCAGGGTGGGTTTTGTTAATGTGGTTGTTCTTTTTGTTGTTGTTAGGCACCCGGGGTTCCAACCAGCAACCCAGTGATTGCGTGTTTGGTGCTCTAATTTGATGGGCTGTTTGGGCATTCGGCACTGTATCTGTTGATGATGATCCCTCTCGCTGTGACACCGTTTACTTATGGAACCATCATACACGTGCATGTGTATGCTGTGTGTGTGTGTGTGCGTTTGTGGGGGGAGAGGGAGGTTGTGTATGTGTATGTCTGTCGTGTGTTTTTTTGTTCTTGGGGAAGGGAGGAAAAGGGGGGGGGGTGATGGGGATTTGTTTCTGATCTTGTTTTCTTCGAAGTCTGCGCACGTCCTTCACATCTGTGATTCATACTCGCCCTATATCCGCCGACTGATCGAACCTGTATCAGCCAGCTCCGACACGCGCACGACATCTAATGATCACCAATAAGATGAATGCATCTGAGCAGAGGCAAACAGATGCACACGGAAGAAGAACATTATGAACATGTAATAACAATGTCTGCTTTCTGTCTGCGAGTTTTCTCTCGGGCAGACAGTCACTTCTTTGCTCTCAGTGACGCCATCATGGTTCCTTCTTGACTGACGTCACATTCTGAGATTCAAGCAATTTTTTTTTTTCCTTTGGCCGTTGTGCGTTCTTTTTTTTCTGTGACTGAGAATTTCTTTCTCTTCATCTCAAAACAAGCAGTTGGTAGCGACTCTGTTGAGCTCAGACTCCAAATGAACGATTCTTACTACATATTGATTTCTTGTTTGTAATGAGGACCTCCAGTCATTTTAAAACCAGCAGTTTAGAGGCGCCATTCTTTAGCTCTGACCCCGAACATCGTTCATGTCCAGGCATCTGCTCATAGTGGTGGATCCGTCAGCTCTCGGACTTCTTCCTCCTCATTCTGTTCCTGATGGTGTTCCACAGGGCTGTGTTCTTGACCCTCTCCTCTTTGTACGCTACACACAAACCAACCTTCCTCATCTTTGACGGATGAGTACTCTTCGTGTTGTCAGTCTGTTCTTGATGACGTTCAGTCACTGTTTTTTTTTGGGTTTTTTCCCTTGCTAGCCACCTCAAATACACGCCGAATATATCAGTTCGATTTTTTTTCCCTTACGTTACAGTATTTCAGTCCTTGTCAGCAGTAAGCGTGTACCCCGACGGGCTCTTTCCCGGGCGAAACAGTTGTCCTTAACTGATACCTGCCACAGACACCTTAGCGTACGTTACAGACCTGCCGTCTCTTGACCAGTGCCAGAAGCACAATGCGGCGGTGCACATCAACTGCTTTCCAGACAACACACTGCTGGTCGGCGGACGAAGTCTGGCGGCGGTTACGACTACATACGTCCCTTAACGGGGACAGACATTGTAGACGTGTGAAGGAAGCAGAAGAAGAAAAAGAACCTGGTATCTGTTCGTTGATGGCGGCGAGCCTTGTGTGGTGGAACTGTAGGATTCAGAGCGACCTCTGTGCGTGCTCTCTGCGCCCCCCCCCACACACACACACACAACCTCCCTTCCCTTCCCTTCCCTGTTCTGACGTCATCTGGGATATTGGAAGTACCGTCCCCCGCCCCCCTGGGGGTAGAGTAGGATCTCGATGCCGTGTTCTTTCCGAATTGAAGGCATCGGGTTCAGGGTGTGTTAGTGCTGTTGTTCATGCATATTGCACATCATCTAAAGCCTCTGAGGCCGTTCACCCGGTGTCGAGTTCAGGCTCTTGGCATTCTTCTGTGTTTCTTTCTTCTTTGCTTGAAATCTCTTCTTTCTCTGTCTCTCCCTGTCTGTCTGTCTGTCTCTCTCTCTCTCTCTCTCTCTCTCTCTCTCTCTCTCTCTCTCTCTCTCTCTTCCTCTCTCTTCCCCCCCCCCCTCTCTCTCTCTCTCTCAGTATTTTGTCATAGCTCCTTTGGCTAGTATAATTGTGTGCATGCATGTTCTTGTGAACTATGTGGGAGAGGATTTTGTAAAGTAGTAATGTTATAGTTGTGATTTTTGGAGGGGGGGGGGGGGGGGGGCGTCTTTGATCAAGTATGATGGGTTTGGGGGGGGGGGGGGGGGGGGGGAGGGGTTGGGGGGAGGGGAGGGTGGCGGATGTCAGGTGAGAATGGGGAGTGTGGGGGGGGGGGGGGGGGGGGGGGGGGGGCATTGGCATGATGGTTCTGGAGGCTGGAGACAGTTCGTGTTGTGACTGACGGGTTGCTTTATGTTTTGCATGATTTTCTCCTTCCCCTCTGTGTGGCTTTTCTCTCTTCTTTTTTTCCTTTTGTCTTTTCTTTTTTCTTTTTCTGTTTTTGTCATTCCTTTTCTCGCCGCATATGTATCTGTATTTGTGCCCAGAGGGGCTGGGCTTGAAATAGAGTTATGCTTATTCCACTACCCTCTCTCCCTCTCTCTCTCTCTCTCTCTCTCTCTCTCTCTCTCTCTCTCTCTCTGTCTCCTCCCTCCCTCCCTCTCTCTTTTTTTTTTCTTTCTCTTTCACTCCATCTCTCTGTTTCTCTCTCTCTCTCTCTCTCGTTCTCCCTCTCTCCCTTCACGTCTTTTTCTTTGTCTCTGTCTCTGTCGTCTTTCTCTCTTTTCTCCCTCCCTCTCTCTCTTTCTCTTTTTCCCTCCCTCCCCTCTCTCTCTCTCTCTCTCTCTCTCTCTCTCTCTCTCCCTCTCTCTCTCTCTCTTTCTCTTTCTCCCTCCCTCTCTCTGTTCATCCCTCTCTCTTCTTCTTCTTCTTCTCTTTCTCCTCCTTCTTCATCTTCTTCTTCTTCTTCTTCTTCTTCGTCTTCGTCTTCGTCTTCTTCGTCGTCTTCTTCTTCTCCTCCTCCTTCTCTCTCTGCTCTCTTGTCTCGTTTATTTTTGTAAACCCCATTAAGTCATAGAATATCACGGGGGTGATATTAAGGGGGTTGGACTTTTCAGGACACATTTCTTTATGATTTTTCTATTTATTCTCTTTCAACTTTTCTTTTTATTTCTCCTTTCCTACACTTCCTGCTTTTTCGTCTTTACCTTCTTTCTGTTTGCTTTTCAGTATCATATTTCTGTGTGCTCGACGTTTTGCCGGCTTTCTCTTTGTTCGTCTTCAAATGTCTTTTTCTGCTTGTTCGTCTTCAAATGTCTTTTTTCTGCTTGTCTTTTCTGCTTGTGCGTCTTCAGTGTCTTTCTTATTATTTTTGTCATCGCCATCTTTTGGCATGTTCTTCTTGGGTTGTTGTTCTTGTTCTTGTTCTTTCTTCGTCTTATTCGTCTCTCTGTCTTCTCCTTCATCGGCTTTTTCTTTTTGTTCATTTTATGGATTCTCTCTCTCTCTCTCTCTCTCTCTCTCTCTCTCTCTCTCTCTCTCTCTCTCTCTCTCTCGTCCGTTTTCTCTGTACTTCCCTCCGTCCTTCTCTCTCTCTCTCCCCCCCTCCTCTCTCTCTCTCTCTCTTTCTCTTTCTCCCACCCCTCCCTCTCTCTCTGTCTTTGTCTCTGTCTCACTCGCTCCCTTTTGAATCAATGTATTCACACAAACAGCTCCGAACGAACAGGCCCCCATGAGCAAGTAAGCCTAACAACATCTGCTACATAAACCAAAAGATCTTACGCACTCGCTCCTTCTCTCTCTCTCTCTCTCTCTCTCTCTCTCTCTCTCTCTCTCTCTCTCTCTCTCTCTCTCTCTCTCTCTCTCTCTCTCTCTCTCTCTCTCTCTCTCTCTCTCTCTCTCTTTGTATCTCTCTCTGTTTCTCTGGCTCCCTTTTTGAGTATTGAACTAACCCACGTCGCGGACAGTTGTGCTCTTATAATGTATAGTCGTGACTAAAACCAGGATTCAACCAGTGCGAGATGCTTCTTCATAGAACTCTACAAGGAAATGTTCGCTCAGCACTGAGAACAAGAAGTCAGAGCCTGTGAAATCCAAGAATGTCGCCACTACAACCGATGGCTTAGAAGAATTTGCTTCCAACGGTAGCATCTTTGACAGTGCTGTTCAACACCGTTCTACCTTTACCTGCAGTCTGTCAACAGTAGGCCAATTTGATCAACAGGACAGTGTGAGTACCAGCGTAAAACTTTTATGTGATCGGATCGTGGCATTGGAGAAGAACATAGAAAATCTAGCAAACAGCATCTTAAGCTTGCAGAAAAATCATAATGAGGATAAGATTGGAAAAGTAGTGCCGTCTTCTCAGCAAGCTCTGTCTTACTCTGATGCCGTTAAAACGCCAGTATCGGCCTCACCAGTTGTTACACCCGAAAGCGGTCCAAAATCATGTACAATAGGTCAACACAAAAAATCCACATGCAGCTAAACGGAGACCCATACACCCGATTCTGATTGATTGTTCAAAGATGATGTCATTCGGGATTCCGTCTGTTTACAGCACTGTGGACTCCATCCACCAAAAAAAAAAGTGTTGCGATTGCTTCGCAGCTGAAGTTGAGCGAAATATCATACTTGATACTTGATGTTGTCGTTGTTTGAGACCCGTGGTTACAGGTCAGTTCATAAATTGGTGCTTCAGCTGTTCACGTCGCTGCCTTATGTTTTCATTTCTGCTTTGAAATCTGAATGGCCGTTTGTTCGAACTTACCATCGGTGTCAGGCCCTTCACATGTGCCGTAACTGACATAAAGCCTTCGAATGAGACTATAAACCGAGGTTCCGTGTGTGAACACACGCAACGAATTTGACCGCGACAGGCGTACATGTTCATGGAATGGTTTGCCCACGCGGTATGCTAAATTTACCCGAAAAGGTATTCCTCACTCAAACAAAATGGCGAATACGTCATCTATAAACAGCCGATCAGAATTGGGTGTATGGATCTCCATTTAGCTGCAAGTCAAAAATCCACTAAAAAAAATAAAAGCAAAACCCATCCTTCTGAATCAAAACAAAAGAATTTAAAGTCCTCTGACGCTATTCGTGCGGATGACGCAACAAGGATGATGTCATCTTCTCAACAAAAGAAAGAAGTTTCTTCTGGTACCAGTGGTAGTCGTAGAACTAGACCTAGATCTACAAGAGATTTCCAGACGAAGCCAGAACTACAACTGTCGCTATTATCCACGATTCCATTCTCAACGGCGTGCAGCCAAAACGACTGGGCTTATCTTACGGCCTTCATGTCCGAAAGCGAAAATCGTCATCAATCGAGGACATTGGGAAGGTTGTGGAAACATGTAAAGATGCTGATGCTTTTGTTCTCCACTGTGGTATCAACACTGTAAAACGTAACGCTGCCCAGGCTGCCAGCAAGATATTCATCGATGCTGTACGCAACATACGTACTGACCACCCCAAGGCGCGAAGCTGGTTATCAGCAAGACTTCTTCAGTGAAAGACTTTCCTAGAAGCAAAAAGCCACTTACTTAACGCCTTGGTCTTCGCTGAACTTGTCGACGAGAACAACATTACCTTTGTCAGTCACGAGAACTTGCTGCAGAGAGCCCTTCGAGACCAACTTCACCCAAACCAGCGAGGGTCGTCTGTGCTGGCAGGAAATTTGGGCAGGCATCTCCAGGACCTCTTTTGGGAAAAGCCCAGGCAACATGCAAGGCCCAGATACCAACATCCCAGTGGCTTTTATGACTGGAGGGGTGTGTGGTACACCAGCTGGGACTATCCATAGAATGCCCAGTGTTTGCAACATACAGCTGTGCAATGAGTGCGTGTGTGTGTGTTGGGGGAGATGGGGGGGGGGAGTGAGTGCGTGCGTGCGTGCGTGTGTGCGCGCGAGCGCGCGCAAGCGTGTGTGTGTGTGTGCGCGCGCGCGCATGCATGCATGCATGCAGTAGAACGTGAAAAAGCAAGTGTGCATTTGTGTGTATTGGTGTAAGTTGATATTTTTTGTGTTGTTTTTTTTTTTTGTGGGGGGGGGGGGGGGGGGGGGGAGGGGTGTCTGTGTGAAAGAGATAGAGGGCACGGCTCGTATATGTTGTGAAGATCTAATGAAAATACCACCATCAGTATATTGGATTTCCTTATATCCAAGGCTAAAAATGCATGGCGTTTTTGGTCAATCTATGCTTTGTGAGACACAACATCCCTCTGGGATATTATCTGTTTGACAGCCACAGAACTTATTGCACAGCTAGTCTGCTGAAGTCACATTTTTGTATTACATTTTTGGTGGTTCACTTTTCCCTCAAATTTTTCACATTTTTGTTTGGCTTGTTTATATTATGAAATGCTCTTTGTCAGAATAACTATGCTCATGAATAGATACTCCTATATTGTCAAAGACCTTATCAACTATATTTATAAGTCATATCTTAGTGACAGTAAGGGTATGAAAATGACAGAAACGACTACAATCTGCATAACTACAGTTATGCCTGTAAATTCAGTTTCTAATGGAGCTAGATCCAAACAGCCGCTTCACAGTGTTTCAGTGGAATGCAAGGTCTATTTTCCACTAACCTATTATCTTTTGAAAGTCATGTTCTGGAGAAAGGCTATAGTGTTTTAGCGTTCCAGTCATTGAATGTGGAAAAGAAAAAAGCTTCCCAATCTTAAGAATTATTACTATCCCACCTCTTTACAGTATCAGTGAGGTAAATAAAAAGGTGCAAACTGCTTCTATATTAGACTTGACCTTGACTTTACAAATATTAGCCCACTTCCAGTGCCCATAGGTAAACAAGATGTGTTTGTCCACAAGTGCTGTCATCAAAGTAAATAAGGAATCAGTTAATAATGTTTTGTCTGTGTACTATCCTAATGGTCCTAAAGAGGATGACACAGACTGGCTGAAACATACTGATTTTACAAAAGAGAAAGTGGATTATTATGGGTGACTTTAATGCTCATGCGCCCTTTTGGGACACAAGCTGTAATAAAGTGACATCAAATAGATTTGTTGAAAATATTGCTGATTCAAGTTTAATTTTATTATTAAACGACGGTAGAATTACGAGAATGCCTGATGTAGTTACTCACAAGTCTAGTGCAATAGATCTATCGCTTGTTTCTCCAAAATATAGCAGTAAACTATAACTGGTCCACAGTAGAAGATTGTTAAGGGAGTGATCACCTTCCCATTACAATTCTTTTTAGTGAAAAATATATTGATGAACCGTCTACCACTGAATGTAAAAATTCCAAAAATTTAACTATAAATTGGCAGATTGGGAAGCCTTTCAAATTTTTCTTCTGTCACAAAATACATCACCAATTGAGGATGACGATCTAGATATATTTAATGCTAATTTCTCAAAAGTAGTATCATTAGCAGCTGAAAAGACTATTCCCAAAATATACATACAAAAAGATTGGAAAATATGTAGGCAACGTATGGTGTACAGAAGAATGCAGACTCGCTGTACAGTCAAAGCGAAAAAAGCTACAAAACATGGATAAGAAATAAGTCAGAAGAAAAACTTATAATCATGAAACAAGAAAAGAATAAATGTGCTAAAAAAAAAAAATTGCTCAAGCTAAAAAGAAGTACTGGGTTGAGTTTTGCGAAGTCGAAAATATCGGAATCAAAAGATTTATTTAAAGTTTGGAAAAAAGTTAAAGAAATGAAAAACTGCTATAAAAGTCAGTCATACCCTATAAAGCTACAAACTGATTTTCCCTCTGCTTGGATATAAAGCTGAAGCTTTTTTCTGGTTTATTTTCAGCTTGTAGTCAGTCTAAAAATCTTCAGCCAGAAAGCCTTC
>JADBJO010008651.1:0-12349 GCA_016801955.1 Conus betulinus
TTCTGATTTTTCTGTCCAGTTCCCACAGCTCTGATTTCCATTATAGTGCAATCGGTTGTATGTAAATATCGAAAATCTTGACAAAAAGTTCTAAAGAATTGTTATTCAAAAGGTATAGCTTTCTCAAAATATATAACAAACGATTCTTTGCTCTTCCAGAAAGATCTCTACAAGCGGCTACAAAGCTTTTAAAACGAGTTGAGAAAAAGATTCCAAGATACTTGTAGACATTAACTACTGGCATTGCAATATCATTGTATACCCATCTTTCCCTGGCTGCCAAGAGGCCCCCTTCCTAAAAACTATTACATTACTTTTATCTATGCTTATCTTCAATTGAAGCTGGTCAGCTGAAGTCATCAAAACTATTCAATTGTGTTTGCAAACCAATAACCCTTTCAGATAGTAAAACTATATCGTCAGCAAACAATAAGATAAAACAGTTCCATATAATCTACAGTAAACCTAGCACCATGTCTTCCGTTTATTTATAACTTCTAGTGCTAACTCGTTTATAAATAAAGAGAACAAAATAGGGCTGCAAACTTCACCTTGTTTTACACCTCTAGTACCTCTCTAGTAGAGAGAGAGAGAGAGAGAGAGAGAGAGAGAGAGAGAGAGAGAGAGAGAGAGAGAGAGAGAGAGACACTTTGGGACACTTTGATATTTTATTGTCATTACCAATGAGGTCTTTTGACAAGGGGGGAGAGGTAAACAGAACAAAAACATTTCCCTCTTCCTTTCCTGCAAACAAAATAGTACACTTTCATTCCGAGTGTGTATCAAATCCAAAGTTAACAAAAAACAAATAAATTCGTAACATTTCGTTATGTCCTCACCTCACGCACAGGAGTAATGCAGTAAAAGTTTAAACACACACACACACACAACACACACACACACACACACACACGCACACACACACACACACACACACATACACACCTTAAGACTGACTCGACCATCCACTCAATCAAATGATGACATTGTATTTTACCGATCTCTTCAACTGGGGAAAAAAAGGAAGACTGACTCGACCATCCACTCAAATGAATGATGTCATTGTATTTTACTGATCTCTTCCACATGCGATGAATGATAATATTCATTCAGATATCTCTTATAATGTATTATCTTAAACTTCACTATCCTTCATCTGTCTAATTTTCAATGCTTCCGCCATGAATTTCGCAAATGATTTAATTACAAGTTCATCATCTGATGATAACACGCCAGCGACATTTTTGTCTTTTTCGCTATATCTAGCTGGGAAAAATGAACAATTTGTCCGCACTTCATTATAAGCTGTACAGTGGAACAGAAAGTGTTCTTCGTCATCAATAATATGTCTACATGCAGGACAAGGAGATTCTGTGGATGTTTCACATTCAAACCATCTTTTGTTCGCATTAAAACCTAAAGTTCTCAACCTAAATCTTGCGTAATTTATTCTGTGCCATCTATCTGTTATGACACTGAGAAACTTTTCAGGATGGAACAGAGAGGATGAGAGAGAGAGAGAGAGAGAGAGAGAGAGAGAGAGAGAGAGAGAGAGAGAGAGAGAGAGAGAGAGAGAAATATGTAGAGACACGTAGATTGTCCAGTGGTCTTCGCTTCGTCGGTATAATCACCGTTTGATTATATGCGTGTCGTCGCATGGTCAGCTTAATCACCGAATAATTTTATGCGTACAGGCTCCACGATGGTCAGTGTTTTAGATGAGAGAGGTATTTGTTTAATTTTACTTATTTACTTCTAATGACTGATCATTTTATCGATCAATACCGTTTATATACGTCCCCTTTTCTTTTATGATCAGTATCCTTTATGAATATGACCCATATGATTAGACATTATCAATCTGATTGATCGGTTATTGATGATTTCGATTACCGTATAACAATTATCAATCTGATTAATCGATTATTCATGATTGGTCTGATTGATCATTTGGTCAATTAGAGGGGTCCGGGATCCAGGGTCTGGCTCCGGCTCATTTATATAAAATCCCTCTTATACTACACACACACACACACACACACATACACACACACACACACACACACACACACACACACACACACACACACACACAGAGAATCACACACACTCACACACAGTCATACACAAAGGAATTTCTTACAGACGCTTATGAAAAAGATATGTGCACACATTCACTAGTCTATAGAACAGATTGTTTTGTACGACCACGTACCACCTAAAGCTTCTTTCCTTTTTGTGAATATAGACACCTTCCTCTCTCCCTGTCTGTCTGTCTCTGTTTCTCTCTCTCTTCTAACACACACACACACACACACACACACACACACACACACACACACACACACACACACACACACACATGCACAAGCGCCTATACCACACACACACACACGCATTACTTAAAACATCGTATAAACAATACCGTATGTGATTAACATGCTGTCAATGACAGAGCAAAGGGATGCATTGCTTACAAAGCGCTTTATGCTTGACACTGCTTAACAAATGCAAATAAGATCAACATATAAGAAATCAACAACAACAATAATAACGATAGTAATGATAATGGAGAGAGAGAGAGAGAGAGAGAGAGAGAGAGAGAGAGAGAGAGTTTACTAACCACAAGATTTTTGTCTGTTTATACCCTTCCACTGTGTAAGTTTGTGTGTGTGTGTGTGTGTGTGTGTGTGTGTGTGTGTGTGTGTGTGTGTGTGTGTTTCCTTGGTATTTTGTGACGTGAAAGACATGGGACAGACTGTGTACTCAAGTCTCCACACTTTTCTCTCAAGTCGTCATGAGGCAACCCACCAGAAAAGTCGCCGCACTGCCACTGAGTCACTATGGTGATGTTTCAGTAGCACCTGTTTTTATCCAATAGATGCAAGACACCACCTTCAAAGCCCCTTACTGACGACTAATTGCTCGGTCACAGAGCTAGCCTGACTGAGCATCCCCCTGAAGACATCGCCACCACGTCCATCCAATGACAGTCCCCAAGAATTTGTGAATACGGCGACCCTATCACAAATGTCACTGTGAGCATGGACGTGGAAAGGAAATCAAAACATGAGGTCACTATGAGCGAAGGGCTTGGAGAGCCACAGAATTTCAGACTTCCACGCTGATTGATGTTCCAGTTTCAGGTTCATGAAGGAGGTGTGTTACCGCATGCTCATTAGTCCACATACGCTACATCACATCTGCCAGATTGCGAGAGCACACTGCACAAGATGTACGGCTGATGGAGAAATGAATCCATGACCGATTGATGAGGATGTAGAAGATGGTGCTAAGGAGTTCCATTCTGGTCTAAGACTGCATGACAGGGCTGAACTCCACACTTACTTTGATGATACATGCTGGCGACAGCTCTCCCCGGACAATGCAAACACCTACACTGCCGGTAAGAAATTGTAAGCGATACAGCCACTCATCCATTGAGAGGATGAATAACGATTGTGTAGGCCCCAGTCGAGGCCACAGCAAACTCTGCACTAGGTAGGAGCCGGTCGGGAGAGAAAATCCTGCAAATAAATGGCTCTGATGAGAATCGAACCCATAGCCTCCCAGCTGCGAGTCTGCTACGCTCATCACACTGCGCCATAGCGGCTGTTGCAGTAAAGTTATTTCATCTAAAAAAAGCTTTGGCAAGAGAAAAATGGGATAACAGGGATAAATATAAAGCTGTGGTCTGTTCAGAATCTCGTCAGTTCGTTATTACCATCTCTCATCCAGTCTTTTTTTAATATAAGACGGTGGCTCACATTCTACTTTCATAAGTGTATGCCCGATCTCCGACACGAAGATAGAAATTGAAAAGTTAACAATCTATAATTTGATCGTTGGTTTTTCCTCACTTGTATCTCCTCGTTGTTTTGTAACAGTGTTCGCTATGGCGACATCATGCTCTTCAGTCGGGAACCGTTCGACGGCAGTTATATCACAACCTTTCCAGTAGCCAGGCAGCTACGCCAGAGTTCTCTGATTTAATGCAACCTGTGAATAGATCGCTGGCCTCATGTCCACTCTGCAGAGAAGCACACTTCTGAGGCACTTCCCCGATTGTCGGTGACATCGGAAACGTCTTTGTATGAACTCTAGCACTGAAGAAAGCAGAGGACAGCAAACAATGCGCACAACTTGTTTTAGTCCATGCATGAACGCTCCTCAGAGAGAGTGAAGACCTTGTGTCCGCACTCCAATTGAGAAGCCCCACGGAATCCGTGCGATGATCTGTGCAGTTTCTTTTTTCAGTTTTTCTTCTGCCTTGAAAATAATCATATATCAGATAACAAAGCAACAATTTTTTTTTAAATAATGTCTGCCATTCAGCCCATTACAAATCATTTGATGATGAAATACTATCACATATCCCACTCTAGATCCGCTACGATTTTATTCGTGTTATTTCATCAAAGAGATATCAAGGAAGTCTCCACTTTCTCCTTTTTCTCTGTTCGTATTTTCCATTAAAAAAAAAATAATAATAAAAAAAAAAAAAAAAACGAACGCTTTAACTACAGCCAGTCAATCCTAACAGCACGCAAGTGCGCGGTACTGGGGGTTTCCGATTCACGATAATTTAGAAAACAAACATACAAAAACATGGCGTTGCCTACAGCACAAACCTCAAACATCTGACGTAACTCTACAATCGATAAAACATACGTCTAACCACAGAGATACACTCATGCGCAGCTACGTTGTAATTTACACATCCATTTAAGACTTTGGTCCCAGCAAGAAGAGAGTTATCGTCGGTTGTGCACAGTGGCAAAATATGTAAAATCTGGTCCCTAGCAACTGATTAGTTCAGCTTGTAAAATTAGATTTTGAGCTCCATGTCGGCTTTCACGTCTTAAAATACCAAATTAGAAATATGCTTTTTGAATCATTTCAATTCTGTATAGGCCTAACACGCCAGCTGCGCCTGTGCTAGTGTTTTTATTTGTTTGTTTGTTTGTTTGTTTTTTGTTTTTATTCTCCCTAAAGATCTCCAAAATGGCCCATCAATTTTCTGTAATTCTCACTGAAAAAAAGGTTTTTGATCTATTTCCGTTGCAAGCAGTAATTAATGTGTAACCATGTACATTGTTCTTTTAATTGGGCTTTTCTTTCTGCTGAATGAATCTGAATGGTAGAAAAAATAATCATGCACACACACACACACACACACACACACACACACACACAGACGCACGCGCGCGCGTGCACACTGTTCCTCCTAAACATGCTGGTGCTTTGTTCCATGGGATCTGCAAAATGTCCTATAGATTTGCCTTGAATTTGGCTAGGCTTTTGAATTTTCGGATGAAACATCCTGAACACTATCGTAATAGAAACACGTCTTTCATCAAAACCCCTCTCTCTCTCTCTCTCTCTCTCTCCTTTCCACTAGTTGCTGCATTTCAAGTTTTCTCTGCATTTCAGTCTTTCTGTCTGTCTTTCTTTCAAATTGTACATTTCATCTTACTCTCTCATTATTTCTTCTATGTCGAGTCCAGTCATGACGAGAATAGCCCAGCCGACCACATAGGCCACATCAGAGATGCAGGCCAGTTAAAATCCGGACTAGATGTAAATGAGAAAATCCTAAAACTTGACCAAGACAAGGGTTCGAACTAAAAAAAAAAAAAGCCGATCCGAAACCAAGAAAACCTACCACGTTTACCTCACGTCAAAGGAAGAAGATTGATTTCCTTGAAAAAAAAAAATCAGATTGAGTGTCTTCAAACAAGGACTTCACAGTGAAGAGTTTGTGTTTTTGGTTTATATACATCTTGACAAAAGATGCACCGTGGAATCTCCTGATCCTTCATCAAATAAGAATAAGACATTTGGACAGCATGAATTCTACTCAGGTATGTTTCTTCCTTACAGCTGACCTTCTTGCGTCATCTATTCCTCTTGCCAGAGCTCTTCGACATATGTTTGAGGGTGGGCATTGGTATTTTTGTGAGCAGAACAGATGAGTTTGGGAGCTTTGTTACCCCGAATACCAGCAAAGTTCAGGAATCAAAGTGAAACCAGTGTTATCGCCATCGTTTCTGTTTTGAGAGACGTGCACAGTTCATAAACTTCCAGAGGCACAGGTTGGTTTATACGTTGGATGCCAGTGGCCCCCCAGAGCAGAAAGAGAATACAGAAGATAAAAAAGTGCCTATGTTGGAATTCAGTAACAATTTCATGAACTGAAAGCAGAATGTGCAGTTCAGCGGCGCCGACAGAGCTGTCATGAAGAATGTGTGCACACAGTGAATAGCTTGGAGACTGTCATGAAGAATGTGTACACACAGTGAATGGCTTGGAGACTGTCATGAAGAATGTGTGCACACAGTGAAAGGCTTGGAGACTGTCATGAAGAATGTGTACACACAGTGAATGGCTTGGAGACTGTCATGAAGAATGTGTGCACACAGTGAATGGCCTGGAGACTGTCATGAAGAATGTGTGCAAACAGTGAAAGGCTCGGTAGAGAAAAAAAAGGAGAAAATCTGCCTAGGCAGCACTTTTACTCGATTTAGAGGCAGCAGTGAAAATCTTCTGGCAGTTTGGAAATTTCTTACACAGTTCTAGATAGTAGGCTTTGTAAGCCAGTGAACAACTGGTTTTTGCTTGTTTGTTCGGTTGTTTTTTATGTGTGAGGCGAGATCAGAACATTAAAGGAGTTTCAATGAGCAGGGCAGGCTACATGACAAGATGGAAATGTCTGAGATTACTCCAGTATAAATGTCCGCATCATGAAGATAGGGAAGGATACAAACTCCCAAAGGATGGTTTTCATTCAAATTCTTTTGTATATTTGGGATTGAAAATGCGGTCATGGGCTGGGTGTGGTTGTGTGTTGTGTGTGTGTGTGTGTGTGTGTGTGTGTGTGTGTGTGTGTGTGTGTGTGTGTGTGCGCGCGCGCATGCGGCGTGTGTGTGTGTGTGTGTGTGTGTGTGTGTGTTCAGATTTTACTTCAGTTAACAGTTCAGCGTCGGTGCTTTGTGAAGAAGGGCTCCCCAGACAATAAACAGGGGTGCTTCCAAACGCCCCTAGACAGGGTCAACGCCTTTGATGATGGATAGGATCCCGCACTTTTAGATAAGATGGTCTTGCAAATCTATGAGTGACACCCTCATTGTTCAACTTCCAACGAAACAGGGCTCTAGGCAGAAGCTTCAAAGTGGTGACGGCCCTGGTGTGTCATCTGCGGTCAGCTGGGCTACAAGCAACATGACCTTACCTAGATGGAGAAGTGAGAGGAACATTTGAATGAGGCAGAGAACAGTAAACGGTAAACAGTGAATAACGAACAAGTACGGTAACTTTTGCTTCCAGGATGAAATAAATACACGCATATGACTCTAGACAAATGCTGATTCCGATCGCCCAGCAGAAAGAGAGTATAGAAACACACAGAACAAACAAGGACACCCCTCTTCCCTCCCCCCTTCCCTAACTCCCCCCCCCCTCAAGCGATTCAGTATCGTGAGCAGCATTTGTTTGGAGTTATGGAGACGTGTTTGGTAGTCAGCGCCCCACTCTGTATGTACAATAACACAAAGAATATTCATTCCCTTTTTTTTCCTGAAACATGGCAATGGCATGTTGCTTTTTAAGAAACGAGTTTCGAACAGTTGTTTCAAGGTGAATCAACTGATCGACTATAGTGTGATTTTTGCAGAAACCCCGCTGTTCATCGCCAATGCTTCCGTCACTTTCTAATGTCTGCATCAGGCTTTAATGTGACTATTTTTCTCCATTACCTTGAATAAACAATAAATAATTAGCGTTGACGGGCGATAGCTGGAAGGGTTTGTCAAGTCTTTATCAGGTCTTGGTATAGTGTGATTAGGGCCTTCCACCACGAAACGGGACTGAGTCGTCCATACGTGGTTTTAGACTTGAAAACAATTTGGAGAGTGTTGAGGAAGGTGTTTAAGAAAATCACGATGTGTCTCGTCTGGGGCAACTGAAGAGTTGTTAGATGTTACATGACTGGGAGGGGGGCAGATTTCAATTCATTTACTTTGAAAGTAAGTAAAACTTCATTCTATAACTTTTAGAGCTGCCAGAGGTAAATTTGCAGAGCATTCTTTTTTTTATTTCATTTTTTTTCCAAAGTGGTGTGACTGCAGGCGAAAACTCAGAATTACGGATTCATCTGCACATTTAATGAGTAGGGCTCAGCCACTCTGTAACTTTAGTTGTGTGTGTGTGTGGAGGGGGATGAGCATGAACGTGAAAGGGGGGGGGGGGGGGGGACAGGGAAGGGGACTGGCAGAACTGTGTGTGATTACACTGATTTGAAAAAGCAAAATGTCATCTTCTATTAAACTACAATTACAAACCACATGATACCGTAACATACTATACAATATCAACTGACCAATTTCCTGTTCAATTAGGAAAAAAATATTTCCTTATCTATTTCATTTTCAATCAAAAAGCAACTCCAAATGCTGGCAAACCACACATGGCCCTTCCTCTTCTATACGTATATAACCACATGTGGTGTATATGATATATATATATATATATATGCTGAACAATTAAGTAGTGGGAGAAAACAAGTGCAGGTTAACAATTCTTCCATCATTACAGTAATGATTCGGAAAAGATTAAAAATTGAGAGGGAAAAAAAAATTGAAGATGAAATAAATGGGAAAATGTATATCATAAATATGAAACCCCTTCACTAGCTGCATGAGGAAACTATTGCAATCCCTCCTGAAGACAGATCTATATGTGTCACCTGCTCCGAGGCCTTTCGTCCGCTGGATCGGACTCATCAGGGAAACACGGCTGATTGTGTCTGTGCTCTTGGCGTCAGATAGAGAGACACACCACAGTCCATAATTCTGTGGTGTTCCGACCACCAAGGGTTTCGAAAAAGAATGCAACAGCACCCCCAAAGCAGCCAGCGAAAGGTAGTAGAATTAAACAAAATGAAAGTTTGGAGAGGAAAAAAGTTGTTGAAAAATAAAACATTACGCAAACAGTATAAAATGTAAGGGGCAATCTTTGAGCCTATGCTTGAGGATCCATTTAAGGATGCAAGGGAGATCAAAAGATACGGAACAGTCTGAGTGGTCAGCTCTGCTGTTCAATAACCCAAGCATTGTCAGCGGCTAAGAATTGTGCAGAACAACTTTTCCTTGGATCTCGTAAGAGATGCAATCATCCACTGATTGACCAAACAGTATAATGCTGAACAATTAAGTAGTGGGAGAATATATATAAAATATATATATATATATATATATATATATATATATATATATATATATATATATATATATATATATATATATTGTGATAGTTTCCTCATGCAGCTAGCGAAGGGTTTTCATAGTTGTGATATACATTTTCCCATTTACTTCATCTTCCTTTTTTTTCCCCTCTCAATTTCAAATCTTTGCGAAGTCATTACTATAAAGATGGAAGAATTGTTAACCTGCACTTGTTTTCCCCCACTACTTAATTGTTCAGCTATATATATATATATATATATTCGTTAAAATGAGGTATTAAAATGTAGAAGTAAAAATATCTCTACAAGCTCGTTTCAAGCTTTCGCTCTCTTCAGGAAAAGCTTCTACATTTTAATACCTCATTTTAGCAGATGTTACTACCCAGGTGGTTGAGCTTTTCTAAAATCTCGAAGGACACTTTGATACTATTACATATATATATATATATATATATATATATATATATATATATATGTGTGTGTGTGTGTGTGTGTGTGTGTGTGTGTGTACCTCATGTTAACGAATATATATATATATATATATATATATATATATATATATATATCGTTAAAATGAGGTATTAAAATGTAGAAGTAAAAATATCTCTACAAGCTTGTTTCAAGCTTTCGCTCTCTTCAGGAAAAGCTTCTACATTTTAATACTTCATTTTAGCAGATGTTACTACCCAGGTGGTTGAGCTTTTCTAAAATCACCGTTTAGTGAGGGCGGTCTTCAATTTTCACATAGCCAGAGTCCAACGCAAGAAGCCCAAGGCTGCTCGATCAAAATTCAACATCTCAAAACTGCAGAACCCTCTCTTAAAAGAGAAATTCCAAACTCACCTAGATGAGACTCTGACTGCTCAGGGACCGCTGACTGGAGACCCAACAGAACAATGGAACCAGTTCAAACAGATGGTGACAGAGTCAGCCAAAGCCACTCTAGGCCTCAGGAAGCATGTCCACCAGGACTGGTTTGATGAAAACAATGAAGACATCAACAAACTCTTAGAAGAGAAACACACTGCCTATATCAACTGGCAGAACGATCTATCCTCCATCTCCAAGAAGGATCGCTTCAAGCACCTCCAGAGCAAAGCCCAGAGAGAACTGCGCACAATGCAAGACAGCTGGTGGGACAGGAAAGCTGATGAGGTTCAAACGATATGCCGACCTGAATTACTCCAAAGAGTTCTTCAACTCGCTCAAGGCTGTCTACGGACCACAGAGACCCAGCATCACCCCACTCCTGTCTGCAGATGGCAAGACCCTGCTGAAAGACAAGGACAGCATCACGCAACGCTGGAGGGAACATTTCTCCACCTTACTCAACAGACCGTCCACAGTCGACTCTTCAGCCTTGAACACTATCCCGGAGAAGCCGGCCCTGGAAGAGCTTGACCTCCTACCCAGCCTCGAGGAAATCACTAAGGCAGTGAGGCAGACGAGCAGTGGTAAGGCACCAGGCATGGACGGCATCCCAGCCGAGATGTACAAGGCAGCCGGTCCAGTGGCCCTGGACGCTCTCCACGACATACTCTGCAGCATTTGGGGGGAAGAAAACCATGCCACAAGACTTTCGAGATGCCACTGTTGTCTCCCTGTATAAAAACAAGGGCAGCAAGTCTGACTGTGGTAACTACCGAGGCGTCTCCCTCCTCTCAGTCGCTGGGAAAATCCTAGCAAGAGTCATCTTAAAAACCGCCTGATCAGCGCTGTGTCAGAACCGTCACTGCCAGAGTCACAGTCTGGCTTCAGACCAGGCCGCAGCACCATCGACATGGTCTTCTCGGTGAGACAGGTCCAAGAAAAGTGCATTGAGCAGTGGATGGACCTCTATGCTGTCTTCATTGACTGAACAAAAGCTTTTGACATGGTGAAACAGGGAGGCGCTGTGGGTCATACTCTCCAAGCTTGGCTGTCCGAGAGGAAATTCACAAAAATCATCCGCCTATTCCACGACGACATGGTTGGTCTTGTGCTTGTTGGGGGGGTGACAGCTCTGCTCCCTTTGAAATCTCGAACGGCGTCCTCGCTCCGGTCTTGTTCAACCTGTTCTTCACATGCATGCTGAACCATGCCCTCGGAGATCTCGACAGAGGCATTTACATCAAGTACAGGCTGGACGGCTCTCTGTTTGACCTTCGTCAGCTGAGCGCCAAGACCCGAACAGTCGAGAGACTTGTGACTGACGCACTGTTTGCCGACGACTGTGCTCTGATGGCACACACGGAAGCGGATCTCCAGTTCATTGTCAGCAAGTTTGCGGAAGCCTCTCGGCTTTTTGGCCTCACAATCAGCCTTGGAAAAAAACGGAAGTGCTCTACCAACCCTCCCCAGGCCTAACAGTGCAACCTTCCCCCCACCATCACCATCGGAGGCACCATTCTGAAAACTGTCGAGCACTTCAAATACCTCGGGAGCGTCATTTCCAGTGATGGCTCTCTTGACAGAGAAATCTCTGCCAGGATCAGCAAAGCCAGCCAAGCTCTTGGCCGCCTACGTACTCGTGTGATGACCCACAAAAGCATCAAGCTCGACACAAAGATCAAGGTCTACAAAGCTGTTGTTCTCACTAGTCTCCTCTACGGCTGTGAGTCCTGGACGCTGTACCGGAAACATACGAAACAGTTTGAACGCTTCCACACGAGATCACTACGAGCGATTATGGGCATCAAGTGGCAAGACCGAGTGACCAACCTGGAAGTCCTGGACAGGGCCGGTCTGCTCAGCATCGAAGCCATGATAGTGAAGGCCCAGCTTCGCTGGACTGGACATGTCATCCGTATGGAGCCTCACAGACTGCCTCGGCAGTTGCTATACGGAGAACTGAGGCAGGGCCAGAGACCCAAAGGCCGCCCCAGAAAGCGCTTCAAAGACTGAGTAAAAGACAATCTGAAGCACAGCTACACGCCTGCAAAAGACCTAGAGGTTTGTGCCCAAGACAGAGCAGAATGGCGAAGTCTAACCAGGAAGGCCCAGGAAGAATTTGAAGACAACCGTCGCAACCACATGACTACTGCAAGAGAAAAACGCAAGGCCTTGGGGTCCTCCCTTCCCACATTAGCCACGTTCAATGCCCCTACTGCCCACGGGTGTGTGCCTCGA
>JADBJO010008651.1:21467-28967 GCA_016801955.1 Conus betulinus
GTGATTGGTGTCCAGGGAATTGTTACGTAGATCGAGGACTTAGACAATTCGTCCTTTGCAGGTTTTCCTGTTTGCTTTCTTTCCTGTCGTGTCGTCATTTATCCGTCTACAATCATCAATCCCAAGTCCACATCGATAGCAGAGACGAAGCCCCAATGCGGAATGCTGGAGAAGACCGTGTGACACAGAAGATCCCTCCATGGAACACCATCAAGAGACAAGCTAAGACCCTTTTATTTCTTGGACAAACACCGCATCGCATCCACTCCATAACGCGACGCTTTATATATATATATATATATATATATATATATATATATATATATATATATATATATAATTTTTTTTTTTTTTTTTTTTTTTTTTTTTGAGTACTTTTGTGACATATAATGGCAGGTGGGGCAAACAAAGAGCAGACATTCTGAGGAACTTCCCCGCGCAGGTCTTGTGTATTTTTCTTTCTTTTTTTTTTTTATTTATTTTTTTTTTACCATCATCTTCACCACGACTCATCATTCGTTTTGATTTTTAATAAATTGTAATTATTGTTGAACTTTAAATCACCCCCCTCTGTTTTACATTGGAAGGAGAAGGGAGGAAGTGTTGGTATTGTCACCATCTTCTAGTCTATTGAATTTGTCACCAACCGTCACATTTATCGCCTACACAGCTCATCATTTACATTGTTCATCGCCTTCATAGCCTATCATTTACACAGTTTTTTTTGTTTTTTTTTGCCTACATAGCTTATCATTTACATCGTTTACCGCATACACAGCTTATCATTTGCACTATTTATCGTCTGCACAACCTATCATTTACATTGTTGTTATTGCGCACACAGCTTATCATATACATTGTTTTACAGCCTACACATCTTATCATGCACAGTCTTTGTTACCTAGACAGCTTATCATTTACATTGTCTATCACCTACACAGCTTATCGTTACTGTGTTTATCGCCAACACAGCTGATCGTTTACATTCTTTATCACCTTCATAGGATATCTTTTACATCATCTATCACCTACACAGCTAATCCTTTACACTGTTTATCGTCTGTGCAGCTTATTATTGACATGGTGTATCACCTACGCAGCTTATCATTTACATTGTTCATTTTTTGCACAGCTTATAGCTTATATGCGTTATCATCTAGACAGGTCATCGTTTACATTGTTGATCGTCTACACAGCTTATCATTTACATTGTTTTATCGCCTATACAGCTTATCGTTTAAATTATTTATCGCTTATAACAGCTTATCGTTTACACAGTTTGTCTACATTGCCGATCGTTCACACAGGTTCCCACATTTACACAGTTTCTCACCCTACACAGCCAAACTTTTCGCACAGTTTATCGCTTACACAGCCGACTATCTAGCCAGCTGATCATCAATGCGGTTTATTGCCAGAACAGCTTATCATTTATACAGTTTATCACATGTACATAGTTTATCACCTTACACTGTTGTCGTCTGCACAGTTTATGTAGCGTTTATCTTTTATTTGCTTACACAGTCGATCATTTACACAGTTTATCACCTGGACAGCTGATCGTTTGTTTTTATCATTAAACACAGCGGATCATCTCCACAGTTTGTGACCCCATGCATGTGAACATTTACACAGCTGATCAACCTACATAGCTGATCATCTACTCAGTACATCAGCTTGCATTGATGACCGTTTACACAGTCTATTACCTGGTAGAGTTGATTAGTTACACGGTTTATCACCCTACATGCTTGATAACTACATACAGTTTATCACCTACACAGTTTATGGCCTACACTCTTTATCATCGTACAACATTTATCACCTTCAGCTCCAGCCATCCTGAACAATATCATCAACACAGTTAATTGTCATCAACATTGTTTGAAGTCCTCGCCATTGCTGTTTCTATCGTCATCATTATTAAAGAGATATCAAGCTCTTTTTTAATTTTATTTTTTCTCTGTTTTATCTATTCATGTTATTCAGCTGTTTCTATTGTCATCATTATATGATAGGTATCACGCTCTTTTCGTTTTTTCTTCTTCTTCTTTTCTCTGCTCTCTGTTTTATCTTATTCATGTTATTCCATTGTCATCTTTGTTACGTGATTTCTGTTACTGTGAAAAGTTAGGAACATTTACCTTAAAAAAAAAACAACAAACAAACAAAAGAATAGGTGTATAAGAAAGAAATAGACATATCTTACATTTCTCAAGCTTGAGAGAGAGAGAGAGAGAGAGAGAGAGAGAGGAGAGAGAGAGAGAGAGAGAGAGAGAGAGAGAGAGAGGAGAGATCATACCTATGAAATTGAGGTCTCTGCAGACTATATTGTTCATTCCTACAGGGTTTTGAGGTGCAAGCAGTGACACCTCTCTCTCTCTCTCTCTCTCACCCCACTCACTCTCCTATCCCCTATGGCGCCTCTCTCTCTCTCTCTCTCTCTCTCTCTCTCTCCTATCCTATCCTATGGACTCAGTCTATCTCTCCCCCCCCCCCCCCCCCTTCTCATATCTCTTATGGCTTCTCTCTCTCTTTCTCTTTCCATCTCTCTGCTATCCTATCTCCTATGGCTCACTCTCTCTCTCTCTCTCTCTCTCCTCTCTCCTCTCTCTCTCGCTACCTCTTCCCCCCCATTCTCTTATCCTATCCCCTATGGACTCTCTCTCTATCTCTCTCTCTCTCTCTCTCTCTCTCTCTCTCTCTCTCTCTCTCTCTCTCTCTCTCCTTCACTCTCTCTCTCTCTCTCCTTCAGTCCTCTCTCTCTCTCTCTCTCCATCTCTCTCAGTCCCACTCTCTCTCCTATTCTAACCCCTTATGGCCTCAGCCCTATTCATCACTGACCGGCAAGGTGCAACAGCTGATCCAGTTGTGTCCTGATCCCCTCCACAGAGACCAGGTCGGGGGGGCAGTGACGACATTCCCTGACGTCGCACAGACGTCCCTCAAGGCCTGTCTCTTCACTTGCGTTCTGACGCCAGAACCTCTTTCTGGGATGACGTAAACGCCCGGGTCTGTGCGTTGGATGACGTCAAAACGAGGCAGGAAGTGCTGATAATTGTTGAGGATCCGTTCGTCTGTTTGGATCCTGTCCAGCAGCTCCTGTCCCAGAGACACGATCTCCTGCACCACGGTCTTGACTTGCAGCTTGTCTCTGGATGCCTGCCGCAACAGATCCAGCTGCTTCTTCACCCACTCCTCCCACTCCTTCACATCTCTCGACGTGTCACGTGACTGGGGGTCAGGGAGGTTGCGGATGCTAGACAAGGACGACGTGGACATTGCAGAAGAGGATCTGGGTGTGGGTTTGGGTGTGACCTGGGCCACTGAGGGGACGTCTTGCAGAGCCTGTGACAGCTGGTGAAGAACATGGTCACTGGCCGTTCGACTCCTGCAATGATTGCCTGAACAGACGTCACAGTAATACTCCTGACAATCCAGGCAGACCTTGGCAGCCTCTTTGTTGGGGCAGTTCAGACATGGGATGTCTGTGGCTCTGTCCAGCTCTTGAAGGACCACCTTGTCCATGACGGGGTCTGTCCCCATCTGCTGGGCAAGCTCACTGACCGTCATGTCAAGGTCCCTCGGCAGGTCCAGCGTTGACCACACTGCTGACACGCAGCTCGTAGGCCCCGCTGTCGCAGAATATCATGGAGACATTTCCGACAAATGACGTCACTACACGGCAGAATGACGGGACCAAGACAAACGGACCCACACAAGGGACAGTCAGTGGCAGTGGGTGTGGGAAGATGATCCTCCTGTTGCCATAATCACGTTTAGGACTCTGACCAAAGGAAGAAAAGACAGAGATACTTCAAAAAGACAATTTTCTGTTTACTCATGAACTAAACGAACAAAAACAACAATCAAACAAACAAACAAAACAAAACAGTGAACAATGGTCACGACAGGTGACGTCAAGTGACATACATGCAGAACAAGTCACCATGACCATGGTACGTGTAACCCCCCCCCCCCCCCCCCCCCCCCCCCCCCCCCCCCCGACTCGCACAGCTCTTTGAACTTTCTTTGCCAGATCAAAGTATGACCAAATGTTGTTATTCCCACGAAATCCGGCAGACACTCAAAAAAGTGAAACATCTGCAAGTTGTACACACTACCAATAACGAAATAAGTTCCCTTTGTTGCTGGTGGTGGTGTTGGTGTTGTTGTTGTTTGTGTTGTTGCTGTTGTTGTTGTGGTTGCTTTAATTTCGCAACGTGAAGGGTCACCTGGGAACTTTTCCTCCTATATCTGAGCTCAGCACATTCGCCAGAGGAAAACAGCCAGCAGAAACCTCTCGTCACTGCGTCACGCTTCCCTCTTCTTTCTTCCTTCGTGTGTAATTCATAGGCCATGACTCACTGCCAGGCCCCGTCCACGGCAGACAACCGCTATTCCAGTCAGTCACAGACGCTGGACTAGGGGTTGTATCAAACGCGAGATTTGTAGAGATCTGCTGTACGAAGTCTGCCAGCCACCTTGTGCAAAGCAACATCGACACATACCTGTGTCATCACAAAAGGTCTTCATGCTTTTTTTCTTTCTTTCTTTCTTTTTTTTCTTTTTGAATACAAATGATACAACTTCCATTACAAAACCTGACGGACTTCATGTTTTAAACATTCCTAGCAATGGCTAAACTTCAGACCGGCCAATACTTGACCCAATGGTCCAGAGCCTGTTCCGTTGGAGCGCCAGTCGCATCAACAGTCAGAAGAGGCATGCTTAAGTAATCATGTTCTCTCACTTGTAACCGAACCGAACCGAACAGACCACAACGGCATCATTTGGAAAGCTTCCGTTATTCCTGCACTGGTATGGAAAACATTGTCGTCTGTTGCACCACCAAAATATCTCGGGTGTAGAACATGACGTCATTTAAAGATGACGTGTCCTCAGTTTTAAAACTTGGATGGGGGTGTGTGCAGATTTGTGTAATATTACAAGGGAGATGATGTGAAAATATCATCGTCAGCATGACAAGAAGAAGAACAACAACAACAATAACAACAAGACTAAGGACAAAAAAAAAAAATAAATAAATAAAATAAAAAAAGAGTGAGAGTGATATAAGACGAATGTCTGAAACAAAGGGGAGGTGGGTGTGTGTGTGTGTGTGTGTGTGTGTGGGGGGGGGGGGGGGGGGGGGGGGGAGAGAGTGAGAAGAATAGGCCTATTTGAGAGAATTTAAAAGACAGGATCGTCTTATATCACATAATTTTGTAAAAAAAAACAAAAAAAACACGTAAAATGAAACTACTACTGCGACTACTACTACTACTACTACTGCTACTGCTGCTGCTACTACTACTGCTGCTGCTGCTACTACTACTACTACTACTGCTGCTGCTGCTGCTGCTGCTCCTCCTACTACTACTACTACAGAAGACCAGAGGCAGATGGGTGAAAAAAAGACGACGAGAACTTGACATGGAAAAACACAAGAGGAGTAAGGTATGTTGTATGTTGTGGGGGTGGGGTGGGGGTGGGGGGTGGGGGGACACCAAGAATAGATAAACTCAAAACAAACGGACCAAAACCCAAACAACAGAGTATGGGGTGGACACATGAGCGGGGAGGAGGGGGGGGGGGGGGGGGGGGGAGCAATCGCAGTGGTGCTGATGTTGAGGATGGAATTACATTTCGGTCTTTTCCAAATATAAAAATTTAACTGAAAAAAAATGCTACATTTCCACACGCCTGTTCCATCCCTGTACAGTAGTACACAGTGAACAGTGATTTGTCTTGAGTTAAAGAGTAGCTCCAAAGAGCAGTGGAGGACAGTGATTTGCTTTGAGTTTAAGAGCAGCTCCAAAGAGCAGTGGAGAACAGTGATTTTGTCTTGAGTTAAAGAGTAGCTCCAAAGAGCAGTGGGAACAGTGATTTGTCTTGAGTTAAAGAGTAGCTCCAAACAGCAGTGGAGAACAGTGATTTGCCTTGAGTTAAAGAGCAGCTCCAAACAGCAGTGGAGAACAGTGATTTGTCTTGAGTTAAAGAGCAGCTCCAAACAGCAGTGGAGAACAGTGATTTGCCCTTGAGTTAAAGAGCAGCTCCAAACAGCAGTGGAGAACAGTGATTTGTCTTGAGTTAAAGAGCAGCTCCAAACAGCAGTGGAGAACAGTGATTTGCCTTGAGTTAAAAGAGCAGCTCCAAACAGCAGTGGAGAACAGTGATTTGCCTTGAGTTAAAGAGCAGCTCCAAAGAGCAGTGGAGAACAGTGATTTGTCTTGAGTTAAAGAGCAGCTCCAAAGAGCAGTGGAGAACAGTGATTTGTCTTGAGTTAAAGAGCAGCTCCAAAGAGCAGCGGAGGACAGTGATTTTTTTGAGTTAAAGAGCAGCAGCTCCAAAGAGCAGTGTGGAGGACAGAGATTTGCCTTGAGTTAAAGAGCAGCTTACAAAGAGCAGTGGGGGACAGTCTGTATTGACGTGAAGCAGTCTGCACACCAGGACCTGCAGACCTTTGTTGAGGTCAACATCTTTGACCAGTTCCTGAACCATTGACTGTGGGACTGTCAGAGCTGTTGTCCATCTCACAGATTCTGTCTATGATGGACCGTTATCGTTGTGATGCTCATCTTTTAACCAACAATCCATCAAGCAACATACAATGATGAAAAGAACAGAAAACATGATATGGAAGTACAGTAAAGATCAGGATCATTTTGGTGGGATACGGTAAGGTTAGGTAATGGCTGCTTTTGGCGCAGCCGACCGCAAAGAACCATGTCAGGAGTGTCACCGCATTGATTTTCGTGGGGAACAAGTTATGTGCATTGAAGTGCAGAGAGAAATCGTGGCATACGGAAATCAGTGTTGGTTTCTTTCCCTTCAGGATTTTTTTTAAAACTGTGTTTTAAACATTGAACGCAAATTTCTTTAACTGACACATATCAGTCTCCTTAATTAACACAGAGGCTGACACACACCATGCAGACACATACATGACTGACTAAGTGACACACCGCATACAGACACATACATCACTGACAACTGTCTAAGTGACACACACCGCATACACATACATACACTGACTGTCTAACTGACACACAGCACAGCATGATCTGTCTAACTGACACACACAGCATGACACACACATCATGCACACATACATGTCTGACTGTCTAACACTGACACACACAGCATGCAGACACATACATGTCTGACTGTCTAACTGACACACACACAGCATACACACATACATGTCTGACTGTCTAACTGACACACACAGCATGCTGACACATACATGTCTGACTGTGTAACTGACACACACAGCATGCTGACACATACATGTCTGACTGTCTAACTGACACACACAGCATGCTGACACATACATGTCTGTGTAACTGACTGACACACACAGCTGTCTAACTGCAGACACATACATGTCTGACTGTCTAACTGACACACAGCATGCAGACACATACATGTCTGACTGTCTAACTGACACACACAGCATGCTGACACATACATGTCTGACTGTCTAACTGACACACA
>JADBJO010008651.1:33967-38967 GCA_016801955.1 Conus betulinus
CGATGGCTATCCCACCCCATCGGTTTTCTGGTTATTTCCGAAAAACAGATGGAGGCTGCGTGGTTATGTTTTGTCTTCTTTGCCTTGTTGTTATCAGCATTACTTTTGTTTTATTAGGATCCAGTGACATGCGATTTGCGCGTTGCACCAATCACTTAACATATCAGCATTTTTCTGCAATGAAATGAAAACAGCTTTTAAGCTGGAGCTACTTGCATGGACAGTGGTATCATCACAAAAGACTTCACATGTATCCTCAATATAAAGAGGGAGATCATTTATATAAACTGAAAACAGCAACGGACCTAACAAAGAGCCCTGGCAAACACCAAGTTGAATAGACAGTTTCTTTGGTGAACTATTGATGATACAATCTGTTGACGGTCTTCTAGGAATGATGTGACTAGTTGGAAGGCATTTCCTGTTATACCTTATGATAACAGCTTCCTGAATAATAATTTGTTGTCAACTACATCGAAAGCCTTTGCAAAATCAACAAACAGTGTTACACAATATTTATTTTCATTAATACTGACCAGCCATTGATCTACTAGGTTTGTAAGCGTTGTATGACAAGAATGATTTTTTCTGAATCCCGTTGATTTTTATGTAGTTGGTTGGAGGAGTCAAAATGGTGGGAAAAGATGTTTATATATATGTGTTTCCCAAAGGTTTGGGCAGAACTGGAATATAGGTCTGTAGTTCGATGGCTAAGAATTGTCTCCGGATTTGGAAACAGGTGCTACTGTTGCAACTTTGAACTGAGCGGGGAAGTGAGATTTGCCAATGCATTAACTGCAAATGTAGGTAAGAGTTTCACATATAACAGGTGCTGATAGTTCCAGAATTTTTCCATCACTCCGTTTAAGTCCACGAGTTCCTGTCTGCTTTAATTGGCATAAAGCTTGGTAAGCATCACTAACTGCCACAGGCGGAACTGGTGGAGCTGAACGAATGTTCTTAGCATTGACAAAGTTCTTCAATTTAAAAAAAATTTTTTTTTTTTTAGGTAATTTGATTCAGTATTCTTTTCTTTGGCAATGTGTTCTGCGACTGTTGTAAAGTATTGTTGAGTTCATTCGTTCATTCTGGTTTACAGACTTATCTTTGACTGTGAAGTTTTATTTGTAAGTTCATTTAATGCTTTCCATATGGACTTCGAATTTTGATTGTTGGCTACACGTTCACAAAAATATTTCATTTTTTGCTGTTCGATTGAGTGAATTGACGTTATTGCTTTGCCTTTCAAATCCACCCGACTTCCCTTCTGCTTCAAGCAGATCGTCGGATAAGAAACAAGCAGCTTGTATTACATCAGTCATCCACTTTGGTTGTGCACTATTTTTAACTTCGTGCGTTTTGAGTTGCGCATGCTTGTTCTAAACAGAATTAAACGTGTGTAGCCAGAAACTCTAGACCTTTCTCTGGATCAGTGTAATCATAAACATTTATAAGGTGGGAGGGGGGGGGGGGGGGGGGGGGGCGTAGTTCATGAGGTCAGTGAGAAAGTTATCCTCGTGGAATTGTCTAAAATATCTGTAAGTGATATGTTTGTGGTCTGTTTCAACAATTTTGATTCCTTTTGTTTTCCACATAATGCATACTGGAAGTGGTCGCTGCATCCATTCAAAGGCACACATTCCTCAATTACGTTATGTGGTTCAGAAAGATAGCTGTGGTCGATTAATGTTTTGCTAGTGGGCATTTACTCGGGTGGGTATGTCCATAATTTGAGATAAGTTGTATGAAGTAGTTTTGTCTGACCATGATGTGTGGCATTTCAATACATCAATGTTGAAATCACCGAAGGGTTAATTCTGTAGCATTGCTGCATCCATAATGACCGTAAATTTGTCTATCCAATCAGCATCCAATCAGCATTTTCAGATGGGTTTCGATACACAAATCCGATTTTGGTGCGTTTCGTTCTCTTCAACCTAATTACTAACCAGACTGCCTCAATTCCAAAACGTTCAAGTTCATGTAATCGTTGAGCATTTAATGTTTCATGGATGTAAACTGATATGCCCGTAGATTTGGATTCAGTCAATATTGTAGCCGGAAATCAAGACAGTGGCACCAGAGGTAAAATCTGAAAGTCTTGATTCAGTGAAGCCAAATATTTGAAAGGGTTTGTCTTGATTAGAAAATATAGTAGGTACCCCCATGTAACTTACCGCGCATATGGTTTACATTTATATGTCCGATACGTAGTCCATCTTCCTGTGGCCACGATGAAGATGACTGCACCATTTGTCCAACTAAAACGAATATAGCGAATATACACTTAAATGCAAACACAAATGTGTTCATACAGTACACACACACACAACACAACAATCTTCAATACAAAATGATAATGAAATGAGAAACAAGCAAAAGTTAAATTTACAAACAATTGTGAAAAAAACCACACGCAAAAAAAAAGGAAAACAATGTTCAATGGAAAAAGGATAGTGAGTATTGGTCTGTGACTCGTACAGTCACTCAATACGGGCACGCGTCATATTCCCAGTGCCAGCACATTTTGCGCTGCCTTTTTAACCACTGAGTGGCAGCACTTCGATGTCGACGCACCAGTTTTTGTTTGTCCATAACACCACAGAACGCACTTCTTGAGACAAGAGTAATAACTAGTATAATAGTATGCAATACATCTGACAGGCACGCGACCGACTGCAGCAGGTCAGGCAAAAGAACAATCTGCAGTCAGGCCAGGCAAAGAAACAATCTGCGGTCAGGCCAGGCAAAGAAACAATCTGCAGCAGGCCAGGCAAAGAAACAATCTGCAGCAGGCCAGGCAAAGAAAACAATCTGCAGCAGGCCAGGCAAAGAAACAATCTGCAGCAGGCCAGGCAAAAAGAAACAATCTGCAGCAGGCCAGGCAAAGAAACAATCTGCAGTCAGGCCAGGCAAAGAAACAATCTGCAGTCAGGCCAGGCAAAGAAACAATCTGCAGCAGGCCAGGCAAGGAAACAATCTGCTGTCAGGCCAGGCAAAAAAACAATCTGCAGTCAGGCCAGGCAAAGAAACAATTTGCAGAAGGCCAGGCAAAGAAAGCCAGGCAAAGAAACAATCTGCAGCAGGCCAGGCAAAGAAACAATCAATTCAACAAACAAATGCACATAAAAAATACACATACACACACACGCGCGCGTGCGCGTGCAACCCCTCCCCTCCCCCCTCCCCCCCTTCGCTCACACACGCACACACGCACACAAACACACATGTAGGAAACTATTAGATATGCGCTCACAATGGTTAGACACACACACACACACACACACACACACACACACACACACACACAGCACATGGATGATGAAACAAAATATCGCAGTACATACCTATGTGATATGAAGTCAATATAAACATATGCAGAGACAGTGATGAAGCAATGATATGCAAATATGCAGATGCATACAGGTGGCATATTAAAGTAATTGAATGAGGTCGTGGGGAGAGGAGCTGGTTGGTGTTACTGTGACAGGAACTGAACAGCCATTGTGTCAGCAACTGAACAGCAAATGGATGCAGTGGGCTGAGGGGGGGGGGGGGGGGGGGGGGGGGGGGGGGGGGGGGGGGGGGGGGGTTGTTGTGCTGACTGCAGTGGGATGTGTGTGAAGGAGGGGGGTGGGGGCAGTCGGAGGTGTGATGTGTTGGGTAGTGACAGAAGTGTTGTGTTGTGAAGTGAAAGGTGGGCATTAGTTTGGAGTTGGTGGATTGAAAGGGGTATTAGAGGGTGGTTGTTGAGCTGTGCTAGGAAATTGTAGCCAAGACGTGTTGTGAGGTTGCAGCTGGGATGTGTTTGGAGGCTGGCTGTGTTGGATGCTGCTAGTGTGTGGTTTGGACATGAAAGGGGGCGATGTGCTATGTGGGTGGAAGGTGCAGGTCACGTGACTGTACTCTTCACATTGCTGTTTGTCATTTCTGTTCACTGGGGAAGAAAAGCCGTACATCTGGGTGGGGGATTGTTGAAAGCGTTGCTTTGTAGGGCATTGATGCCGACCTGGTATATTGTATACACTGTGAGAGTTGGGATTTGGGGAGTGTTCTCTGGGAAATCAGTTTCATCGTCATAACTAGGGGGGACTGCTAGTGGTCACTGGGGCGTCTTGTGTTGCAAGACGTCTCTCTTCTATCTCTTTGTGTGGTGAGCCTAACGTTGTTTGGGAGTTGGGTCTTGTGTTTATTAGTGGGACAGATGCTGGAGGCAAGGACTTTGCAGCCATATCAACGGGGGTGTAGTCTGTCTCGGTACATGGCTTTCTTTAGCGCCCCAGCTCTGGCGAGGAAGGATGGGGTGTTATCTAGGTAACTGATCCTCTCTTGACGGCAGGAGAGGCGAAGATAGGCTGTGGATCGTGACGCCATGTCCTTAAGGGGGTGTTGACCAAGGGGAGGAAGAATGGAGGAGGCCTGTAGTGAAGCACTGGGGAACGCTTGCCTGAGTAGGTGGATTAACTAAACCCAGTCTGCTACAGGCACAGGCCTTTCGTCATAGCCGTTTTATCCCCACACGGAAAGTGACCTATCGGATGTGGGGTGATGGGGACCATGATGACAGCCACTGACATAGGCGATGGACTGTCAGGCCAGGCACAGAGAGGTTTCTCTTCACCCATAGCGTTCTGCTGCTGACATTTGTTTCTCATCTACACCCTTTAACACAGAGACTCCTGTTAGCACCGTGTTGTAACTTTCTGGGATGTCTTTTGTTGTAGGATAGCTAGAGGAGGTGGGGATGTCGCTTCTGTTTGTTGATGGCAGTGGGGGGTTTCTGTCATTGCGTTTGTATGTGGTTTGTCCTTGTTGTGTAGAGATTTGTTTGATGGAACAGATGAACCTGTGTTTTGCTCTGTGGAACTGTCTGACAGCAGACTGTATGTATTTGATGTTTCCACAGCATATTCAATCTGTGTAGATGATGTACTTGAAGTGTCACTGTGTATCTGGACTGTTCGGTTGTCTGATTAGCGTGTTTGATTGACTGGTTTGAG
>JADBJO010008651.1:43967-63967 GCA_016801955.1 Conus betulinus
GCGGGGAGAAAGAAAGAGGGGGGGGAAGAGGGCGGGCAAACAAGGAAAGGGGAGAGGGGGATGATAGATGTGATATACATGACGGAGGGGTGGGGGTGGGGGTGAGGGGGGGTGGGGGGGTTGTTAGGGGCGTGAAGAGAAAATGGGATCGTGTAAGGTGTTTCAGTGAGACACAGTAATGGATACTGTACTCGTGATTTAAATTGTACCATGCGGTTGAAATCCTTTCTTGAACGCAGACCTTCTAAAAAATTGTCCCAGTGTTACACTGTCGCCAGGTTACAGACTTCAGTAAACTCTTTCCATCAACAGTACTGTCCATTGCAAATATCTTCAACATTTCACGGAGGTGGCGATTATACTGACGTCCTCTAGGTCCTTGTATCTTAGACTGTCCAATATCAAACACTTCCCTCCTACCTCCATGGTGCAGGCTATTCATGTGGTATCAAACTGTACATTTTTAAACATTTTTTTTTCCAGCTCAATGTCAGATTAAGGATTAGCCCATGTTAATTTGATTTTTTTTTTTTTTTTTTTTTTTTTTTTTTTTTTTGCTGATCCCACATAGACTGCGTTGGTGTGAGTGTGACATCTTATTTTATAACAGCATTCGGAGTATTGACCAGCCGCCGTGGCGAAGTGGTTAGCGTCGCAGATTCCCGGCTAGGAGGTCGTGGGTTCGAATCCCATCAGAGTCATGTGGGTTTTTTCTGCCCCGTCCGGCTCCTACCCAGTGTTGAGTTTGCTGCGGACTCAGTTGGGAAGACTGGGACCACACAGTCGAGTTTCATCCACTTGATGGATGCGTTTCTGAGAGTGTTGCTCAATTTCCTTCCTGCAGGTGCCAGTATCTCTCGGGCCTGGTTGACCCCGGGATATATTATGAAAGGAAGCGTAGAGTACAGCCCTGTCATGTAGTCTCAGACCGAAATGGAAATCCGTAGATCATCTTAATCATCCTCATTCTCATTGATCCGCATAAAAAATGTCTCAAAATCTGTGGCCCTTCATGCCCTGCTCTCATGGTGACCTCAATTTCGATGTCCTCTCCACGTCTGTGACCTTGGTTTGGTTCCGTCGGGGTCACAGATATCGGCGAGTCCACGGTGGCTGTCGGACGGACGTGGTGGCGCCCTCCGGAGGGAGAGCTCACTCACACCGGCTCCGCGACTATGCAGTTATTGTCGTCAGTAGGGGGCTTAGTAGGTGGTGTCCTGCATATGCTAGATCAGAACAGGCGCCGCTGAACACCACCGAAGTGACTCGACCGTAGTGCAGTGTCTCCTCCGGTGGGTTGCCTCTTGACGACTTGACATTGACTGCTCCCTGTGGATTGCCGGTGCCGGGGCTGCGGCGGGGGCCGACCGGGCTGTGGCTGTGGACGGGGTTTCGGAATGAGCGGCGTGGGTGCACTGCCTCTGAGGTGGCGCACAGGTTGGACAGAAACAAAAAAAAATTGGAGTAGTGCATGTAGTATGTGTTCTAATTTTCCCTTTCCCACGGAGACACGCACATGTGTGTGTGTGTGTGTGTGTGTGTGTGTGTGTGTGTGTGTGTGTGTGTGTGTGTGTGTGTGTGTGTGTGTGTGTGTGTGTGTCTGTGCGCGCGCGCGTGTGTGTGTGTGTGTGTGTGTGTGTGTGTGTGCACGCGCAAGTGTGTGTGTGTGTGTGTGTGTGTGTGTGTGTGTGTGTGTGTGTGTGTGTGTGTGTGTGTGTGTGTGTGTGTGTGTGTGTGTGTGTGTTTTCGTGAATGTCTGTATTGCTGTCTCGTTTTTCTTTCACATGTTTACGGGTTGATGACTTTAGAACTGTGTCATCCAATCAGACCGCAGTCTGTTGCTGGCTGCTCTCAACGAGGCCTGGCTGATGACACATTCCCAGACAACGTTGTGGCTGATGACACATTCCCAAACAAAGTCGTGGCCGATGACACATTCCCGGACAAAGTTGTGGCTGATGACACATTCCCAGACAAAGTCGTTCAATATGGGAAACAAAAAAATATATATATTTAAAAAAAAAAAAAAAAATCTGGCCTGGTCTGCACACTCATGCTGCTCACCTGTGAGAGAGAGAGAGAGAGAGAGAGAGAGAGAGAGAGAGAGAGAGAGAGAGAGAGGAGAGAGAGAGAGAGAGAGAGAGAGAGAGAGAGAGAGAGAGAGAGAGACAGAGAGAGAGAGAGAGAGAGAGAGAGAGAGAGACGAGAGAGAGAGAGAGAGAGAGAGAGAGAGAGCTGTGTACTTTTGTTCATCATAGTGGTGTACTTCAGCATGAAGGTAACGATAGAGATGTACATCCTGTACTTTTATTCATCAGTGTGGTGTATTTCAGTAGGAAAGTGGTAAGAGACTTGTACACCCTGTACAAAGGCATATTAATAAGAAAAGCAGTTAGACATGTGCACACACGCGCACTTTAACAACAAAAACAGACCAGCTCAAACACAACTGTTATATCCACAACTAATATCCCAGTGTAATTCAATGTTCGTTTTTTTTTTCCACATCAGCAATGTACTACGCTTACATCAGTTCAAGCTGATCACATTTTATTTCTATGACTCTTTCACGTGCTAGAACTACCCTATGGCATTTTACATGTTGGTATGATGGGTTTATTTCAACTCAAGTTTATCCCATATTATGCCCACGATCTCTACACACATAAGGCATATCTCTACTCACATTGATTTGATTTTATTTCTGAGAAGTGCACACATTATGTCAGGCTTATCTGAGTTCAGTGCGTTTCTCCCCACTCGTGTGCGTGTATCAGACTTACATTCTTTCAGATTTATTTCGTTTTATTTCTATGACGCTTACATGTACATGATTAAGCTCAGCTTGTTTAATTTCGCTGTATATCCATGACGTTTACATGCATGAGGGTTACCTCAACGAAGGTGTGTTTCGTGTTGTTTCCTAACTGAATGTCTAGCCCCCTTCCTTTCTGTTTTTTCCCCCCTAACGTTTACATGTACAGGTCTGATCTCAACTCAGACTAAAGGGAAACACTGTTTCTGACAACGTCTGTCTCAGGCTTCATTGGCCTGTGTGCATGCCAGACATGGTCCCTTACAGCAGGTCTGGAAAGAAGAACCCGAAGCATGGACCTGAGATGGCACCGCAGGACACTGGCCATCAGGCAGATCATCAGTGAACACGCCCATCACATCATCAGACAGATCATCAGTGAAGTGAACGCCCATCACATCATCAGACAGATCATCAGTGAACACGCCCATCACATCAGACAGATCATCAGTGAGCACGCCCATCACATCATCAGACAGATCATCAGTGAACACGCCCATCACACCATCAGACAGATCATCAGTGAACACGCGCATCACACCATCAGACAGATCATCAGTGAACACGCCCATCACACCATCAGACAGATCATCAGTGAACACGCCCATCAGTCCATCAGACAGATCATCAGTGAACACGTGCATCACACATCATCAGACAGATCATCAGTGAACACGCCCATCACACCATCAGACAGCACATCGAGCCATGGGAAGGTCTCCACACATCAGGGAATCGGAAAGTCTCCACACATCAGGGAAGGAAAGACAACTACGCTGCTATGGTCACGCAACAAGATCAACTGGCCTTGCTAGGATAATCCCTCTGGGAACTGTTGGAGGATGGAGATGGAGGGGGAACACCACACACACACACACACACACACACACACACACACACACACACACACACACACACACGCACGCACGCACGCACGCACGCACGCACGCACGCACGCACACACACACTCACGCCATAATGCCAGCATGGCAGAATTTACGTGCATCAGGCTTACCTAAGCTCAGAGCTAAATAATTTCTACATTGTATTTCCATGTGTTAAGCTTACCTAAGCTCAGGGCTAAACAATTACAACATCATATTTACATGTGTAAAGCGTGTTTAGGCTCAGGTTAGATTCGTCTTTTTCTATGAAGTTATACAATGTTTTTGGTGTTTGTTTACTTGTTTATTAAAGGACAAAACTGAGTCATTTGGGGGCAGGACATGGGTTTGTTATTAACAAAAGTTGTAAAATTTCAACATGATTGCATGAAAAATAACTGAAATATGAAACATTGAGTAAACGTATGGTGTAACTGCTCCCACAATGTACGGGAAGGGTACAACATGTGTTAGGTTTACCTGAAATCAGGTTCATTTTCGTTTGTTTCTGTGGCGTTGAGATCAGTCACCTCAGCTCAGGTTTATTGCCGTTCAGCTCATGTTTGCTTCCCTTTATTTCTATTGCTGCTGACACGCATCAGGCTTAACTCAGCTCAGGTACATTTTCGTTCATCTTTAGGGCGCCTACACATACCAGGCTTAACTCAGGTTTCCATCTCATTTCTATGGCGTTTACATGCATCACACTTACCTTAGATCAGACATATTTCTATTTCTATGAATGTACATGAATCAAGCTTATCTAGGCTCAGGTCTAATTCATTTCAAACTAACTATATTTGCAGGTTTTTGGGTTTATCTCAGATCTGGTTTATTTCAATTTATTTGTATTGCTTTACATGTATCAGGCTTATCTCGGCTCAGGCTCATTTCCGATTATTTTTGTAGCGTTTACATATGTCAGGCTGACTTCTGGTCACATGTATGATCGTTTATTTCAATGTAGTTTACATGTATTGTGCTTACCATATCTCAGGTTTATTTCTTTTATATATATATTTTTTTCTCTTCCGCGTTTATATCTATCAGGTTTGCCTAAACTCAAGTCTGAATTATTTTATTTCAATATTGTAAACAGGTGCATTGCGTGCCTCGGCTCATACTTATTTTGCTTATTTTCTGGAATTTAATTCATGTATCAGGCTTGACTAAGCTTGAGACCAACCAATTTTAGTGGCGTTGGTTCAAACACATCAGACTTATGTCAGGTCAGATTTAGTTTCATTTATACCCAGTACGTACGTCTTTACTTACCAAGTTTAGATCTATTTCATAAATTTCTACGAAGTTTGCCTGTATCAGGCCTACCCCATGCAAGGTCTGTTTCATTTCATTTACATGAAGTTTACATTGTCACACTTGTCAGTGGTCAGTTTATTTCATTTCATTTACATGAAGTTTACATTATCAGACTTGCCAGAGGTCAGTTTATTTCATTCCATGTACATGACGTTCACATCATCAGGCTTCTCTGAGCTCAGGTTTATTTCAATTTATTTGCATGACATTACCAGGTCAGTTTATTTGTATGACGTTACCAGGTCAGTTTATTTCAATTATTTGTATGACGTTACCATGTCAGTGTATTTCAATTTATGTGTATCACGTTATTAAGTCAGTTATTTTATGCCAATTCACTTGTACGACGTTACCAGATCAAATTATTTCAATTCATTTGATTAACGTTACCAGGTTAGTTTATTTCAATTTGTTTATCGCAAGTTAACAGGCAAAAGGTACTGTAGGCTGCGAGCATTCCAGACACATGGCTGTCACACATCACAAGTCTATGTCAATGGGCAAACGTCAACAAGATCGACCATAAACCAAATGTGGCTTGGCAACACAATGTTCAATCAAACATGAAAAAGACCAGTCAAAAGCAACTTTTCAATATTTGTCAAAGGGAAATCAGAGACAACAGACCACAGACCAAACATGACTGAACATCATAATGCCATGTCAAACATTAAAAAGATGTACAACAAACCAGACATAGCTGAATATCGCCGTTTTCAGTCAGCCAAGAAAAAAACACACACACACACACACACACACACACACAAACTGTAGCGAAATTCTTGAACAATTTACATTTAATATGTGTTGGTAAATTGAGATATGATTAGCTGTAATTTCATGCAGCTAAATTAGTAAGTGTTCACGTTGCATTTAATGGCAAGTTAAATTGTTTGAAAACAAAACTAGAACTTTTTTTTTTTGTATAGTTAGTCTCTTCGAATGCAGCTCATTCTAGTTTATCCTTTTTCGTCATATCGAAAGAAGGGATGTAGTTATTACGTAGTCGTAAACAGGCGATACGTAAATTATGGATCGACCAATCGGAAGACCGTAACCATGGAGATCCAAATGTCTTAACGACAACGCTTTTCGCATCGACATTGCGAAAAAACGACGGGGCGACAGTCCAGGAATAACTCCTTGCAGACCTGCAAACCACAAGTCTTCAACGACTTGGCCAATGTATGAAGACACGTTCAAGCCACTGATGAATGTGGCATCGTTGCGGATGGCATTCGCTGCCTTGAACGGATAATCTAGACATTCATTTGGACCGAGGTAGGTAGGCAAAATTATTGTCGCTAACCAACTCCATTATTCTTGCAGATCAAAACATCGGAAGGAGATCATGATGGTAGAAATAATATAAAACCATTATAATCAAATATTCCTGGATTGGTAAGCCGATGTAGTCGTCGTCATTATTATTGTGTTGTCTTGTTTTGACAAAAATCGTGTACTCATCAATCATACTTTTAATCATTGTTCTTATGATTAGAAGAAGATTCGGAAATTCGATCAAGAGAAGACAACTCTTGAAAGTAATTGCGCAGTAGTTAGTTTGCGTACAAATGTAACAAATTGTCCATTTTAGGATAGGGTTAGTGTTTGATGTAAGGGAGAGCTTGCGTGTGTGTATGGAATCGACGTGCGACTTTCGTACAACCATTGAGTAGGCATACGATTGTCCACAGGTTTTCGTTTTCGTTTCTACTTTTTCAACTTCACTTCATCTTCCGAGCTGTGACTGGAGGTGGAACTGGGGCGTGGACGATCCTGCTCTACCTCATGGTGAAAGCTACCTCGACGTGTGGGAGCAACGTTGAAGTCGACATGGCACAGTGAAGCACACACACACCGCTGGGCCAGGACAACTTTTGTGCCAAGACCTGCTGCAGCAGCTGCGCAGCTAAGTGCCGAACACTTTAGTTACCATACCATACAATATCGCACTCTGCCATAGCGCCACTCGATCACATTTCACACAACAGAGTGTGGAACTGTTGTAGATTTTTTGGAGAGACAATAATAACTTTTCGGTGTTACCAGTTTCATCATCATCATCATCATAAAATTTATCATTAAAAAAAAATCTTTTTATTTGACATAAAGTTCCTAGAATTCCATCATCGCTGTGTACATTGTTTGCTTTGAAATACGTACGGAGAGTGGCAGCGAGGCAACGTAACACAACAATTCCCACACTAAACACATTCAGCTAAAACACTTGCACCGGATCGGAACTCATCGAGCTCTACCGGTGACACACACACAAGGATCGTGGCAGACATGCACAGACGCAGCAGGTCCTTTCCTATTGGTAATGAAGAGATCTACCAACAACAACAGCAAATCCAGATCTGCAACAACTGACGTGCATGTGGACAGACGCTACTGCCTAATTCTTCCCTGTCCTTGTGGTTCCCTTCTGACATGATCATTATCTTCATCATCTGTTGAATCTTCTTCACCCAGATATCTTACATCTCTAACCGGATCAGATCACAGAAGAATTAAAAACAGAAAAAAAAAGACAAAGGAAAAAAAAGGACATTGTTTTAACAATGGTATGTATTTAAATTTTGTACATTTTTAAGCTAAGGGTGTAATCTGGTACTCTCAATGTTTACAATGTTAGAAATCAACGCAAGTAAACGAAGAGTGTGACATCATGTTGCCGAACATAGCAATAATAAAAATGAAATAACAGTTAACATTATAAACACATCATATTGCCGAACATAACAGTAATAAAATAAAATAACAGTTAACATTATAAACAAACTTTAAGAACATTTTATGGATGAAGGATGAATAAATTGTTCCTATAGCTTTTTTTATACAAAAACGCTCGGAACAGTACTTTTGACATGTAATGAAAGATTACGCAGTTGCTTGGCCTGGCGTTTGACTTTTCTCATGATGATGATAATAATGATGATGATGATAATTATGAAGATCATGATGGTTATCATGATCATGATCATCATGATCTTCTTCTTCTTCTTCTTCTTCTTCTTTCTTCTTTTTTCATCATCGTTATCATCATCATCATCATCATCATCATCATCATCATCATCATCATCATCATCACTACCTTCTTCATGTTCTTGAATATTATGCATGTTATAATTGTTATAAATAGTAGTAGTAGAAGTAATAGTAGTGTGTTATCAGTTTGGGGCTGCACTGACCCATTCTGGTTCACTTTTACATATTATCACTTTGGGTTAAGTCGACCCATTCTGGGTGCACTTTCATGTAGTATCACTTTGGGTCAATTTGACCCATTCTGGTTCATGTTCATGTATCATCACTCTGGGTTAATTTGGCCCATTCTGTGTCACTTTTATGATCATCACTTTATGTTAACATAAATCAGAATATTCCGACCCACTGTGGGTCACTTTAATTGATCATTACCTTAGATCACTTCACATTGATAATTACATGGATTCCTGACAAAGACTGAGTCACTTTATCGTTCAGATTACTGTGACCCAGTCTGAGTCATTTTATCACTTTATCAATCAGATTACTGTGACCCAGTCTGAGTCATTTATCACTTTATCATACAGATTACTGTGACCCAGTCTGAGTCATTTTATCACTTCATCATTCAAATGACTGTGACCCAGTCTGAGTCATTTTATCACTTCATCATTCAGGTAACTGTGACCCAGTTTGACTCACTTCATCATTCGGGTTACTGTGACCCAGTCTGAATCATTTTATCAATTTATCATTCGGGTTACTGTGACCCAGTCTGAGTCACTTCATCATTCACGTTACTGTGACCAGTTTGACTTACTTTATCATTCAGGTTACTGTGACCCAGTCTGAGTAATTTTATCACTTTATCATTCAGGTTACTGCGACCCAGTTTGACCTACTTTATCATTCAGGTTACTGTGACCCAGTCTGAGTAATTTTATCACTTTATCATTCAGGTTACTGTGACCTAGCCTGAGTCACTTTATCATTCAGGTTGCTGTGACCTAGTCTGAGTCAGTTTATTGTTCAGGTCTCTGTGATCTAGCCTGAGTCACTTTATCATTCAGGTTACCATGACTTAGCCAGAGTCACTTTATCGTTCAGGTTACTGCGACCCAGTTTAAGTCACTTTATGATTCAGGTTATTGTGACACAGTATGAATCACTTTATCATTCAGGTTATTGTGACCTAGTCTCAGTGACTTTATCGTTCAGGTTATTGTGACATAGTCTGAATCACTTTATCATTCAGGTTACTGTGACCCATTCTGAGTCACTTCATCATTCAGGTTATTGTGACCTAGTCTCACTCAGTGACTTTATCGTTCAGGTTATTGTGACCTAGTCTAAGTCACTTTATCGTACATGTTTCTGTGACGTAGTCTGAGTCACTTTATCGTTCAGGTTACTCAGGCTAGGTCACAGTAAAATGAATGATAAAGTGTCACTTTATCATTCATTTTACTGTGACCTAGCCTGAGTCCCTTTATCATTCAGGTTACTGTCACCCAGTCTGAGTCTCTTTATGTTTCAGGTTGCCTTGACCCAGTCTGAGTCACTTTATAATTTAGGTTACTGTGACCTAGTCTGAGTCACTTTATGTTTCAGGTTACTGTGACCCAGTCTGAGTCACTTTATCATTCAGGCTACTGTGACCTAGTCTGAGTCACTTTATCATTCAGGTTACCTTCACCCAATCTGAGTCACTTTATCATTCAGGTTACTGTGACCTAGTCTGAGTCACTTTATCATTCAGGTTACCTTCACCCAATCTGAGTCATTTTATCATTCAGGCTACTGTGACCTAGTCTGAGTCACGTTATCATTCAGGTTACTGTGACCTAGTCTGAGTCACTTTATCATTCAGGTTACCTTCACCCAATCTGAGTCACTTTATCATTCAGGTTACTGTGACCTAGTCTGAGTCACTTTATCATTCAGGTTACCTTGACCCAGTCTGAGTCACTTTATCATTCAGGTTACTGTGACCTAGTCTGAGTCACTTTATTACTTTATCATTCAGGTTACTGTGACCCGGTCTAAGTTAGTTTATCATTCAGGTTATTCTCCCAGTCTGGGTCACTTTGTGCTGACCAGAACAGTGAGTTACTATAGCTGGGTCATTTTGTGTTGATCACCACAAAGAGTTACTTTACCTGGGTCACTGTGTGTTTGTGACGTCAAAGTAAAATAAGTGTTATGACGTCAAGGTAACCTATTAGGTAGCCACATGACAAAAATGATAATACACGTCGGAAAAATGGGAGCAACGAATATAACGGCCAAGGCTTTGGTGTCCAGCCTAGTTTGATTTGTTTGATTCGTCGTTTTCTCCACAGTGTTACTATGTAGAGAGGCTGTCTTTCAAGTCAGTAGTGCGTCGAAGTTCACTGTGTATGTGTGATACTTCTGATGATGGTACCAGCGAAATATGTACCAGGGTTTTATTTGTTATAAAATGTGTGAATGCTGTGTCCTGAGAGTGACTATTGAAATTCCAGCAGGAATATTATGTGCTCTAATTGTGTGCCACATGTGTCAGCAGGCTGGGATTATTGATGTGAACATTTTAATATCAATAAACAGAAAAGCTGATTTTGTTTTTAAGTCAACAATACGTCAAAGTTTGTTGTGTTCTGTAGGACTTCACTGAAATTCTGTTCGCCAGTGATTGAATATGGTTTACTGTGCCTTGTCAAACCGTGGTTCTTCTTCTGATAGTTCGACGTGATTTATTGTGCTTTGCCGTGTGGAGACTCTGCTTGTTCTTCTTCATCGTTTGTGTTTGTGAGCGGCTCTGCTTGCCGTGTGGGGACCCTGGTTATTCTTCTTGGTTCATTGTTGTTGCTGTACCCGTAAATATTCAAGTCGTCAGTGCTCATGAGCAGCTCTGCTTGACTTGTGGCGACCCTGGTTCTTCTTCTTTTCTGGTAGTTCAACGTGATTTTTTTTTTGTGCCTTATGAATAGTGTACTGTTTAGGTTCAAATGTGGTTGAGTTTGTGAGTGTGGCTGTGCTTGTGAAGTGGAGACCCTGCTTCTTCTTCTGTGTCTTCTTTTAAACGCTGTAGACTTGGGCTTGAACACTGTGCAGCCGAGTGTGTTGACTGTATCTGTGGGACATTGTGAACGTCGCCGGCGAGATCTGTGAGTTATGCTAAGATATGTAATACGATACGCCGATATCTGATGGTTGAAGTTTCCTATGTATTGATATTTTTATCTGTATGTTATATAGTGGCATATATTGATTTTGTACCAATTCACGTAATGTGTGTTTGGATGGTTCAGGCAGCATATTTAGAAAAGAAATCTAACTCGTGTGTTGCCTGTCTATCCATGTTCATAGGGTGTGAATGTGTGCAGGGAATAATCATCACATGCACCCAAAACGTTTTTGAGAGCAAAAGTCAGACAGCAAAACACGCACCACACACCATCTGTAACAGTGTTGATCACGACAATGAGTTGCTGTATTTGGGTCACTCTGTGTTGATCACCACAGTGAGTTACTGTATCTGGGTCACTTTGTGTTGATCACCACAATACGTTACTACATCTGTTCACTTTGTGTTTGGTCACCACAATAAGTTACTATAGTTTTCACTTTGTGTTGGTCACCACAATAAGTTACTATATCTGATTCACTTTGTGTTGGTCACCATAATAAGTTTTTATATCTGATTCACTTTGTGTTGGCCACCATAATAAGTTTTTTTTTTTTTTATCTGATTCACTTTGTGTTGGTCACTGCAATAAGTTACTATATCTGATTCACTTTGTTTTGGTCACCATAATAAGTTTTTTATATCTGATTCACTTTGTGTTGGCCCACCATAATAAGTTTTTTTTTATATTTTTTTTATATTTGATTCACGTTGTGTTGGTCACTGCAATAAGTTACTATATCTGATTCACTTTGTTTGGTCAATGCAGTAAGTTACTATATCTGATTCACTTTGTGTTGGTCACCACAATAAGGTACTATATCTGATTCACTTTGTGTTGGTCACCACAATAAGTTACTATATCTGATTCACTTTGTGTTGGTCACCATAATAAGTTTTTATATCTGATTCACTTTGTGTTGGTCACCGCAATAAATCACTACACATGATTCACTTTGTGTTGATCACCACAATAAGTTACTATATCTGATTCACTTTGTGTTGATCACCACAATAAGTTACTATATCTGATTCACTTTGTGTTGGTCAACGCAGTAAGCTACTATATCTGATTCACTTTGTGTTGGTCACCACAATAAGTTACTATATCTGATTTCACTTGTGTTGGTCACCATAATAAGTTTTTTATATCTGATTCACTTTGTGTTGGTCACCATAATAAATGAATATACACATGATTCACTTTGTGTTGATCACCACAATAAGTTACTATATCTGATTCACTTTGTGTTGATCACCACAATAAGTTACTATATCTGATTCACTTTGTGTTGATCACCACAATAAGTTACTATATCTGATTCACTTTGTGTTGGTCAACGCGCAGTAAGGTACTACATTTGATTCACTTTGTGTTCGTCACCGCAATAAGTTGCTATATCTGGGTCACTTTGTGTTGAATACCACCCTGAGTTATCAGGGTAATTTTGTGTTGATCACCACAAAGAGATACTTTTTATTTGGGTCGCTTTGTTTTGATCACCACAATGAGGTTCTATATCTGGGTCACTTTGTGTTGAATACCACCCTGAGTTATCTGGGTCACTTTGTGTTGATCACCACAGTGTGTTACTATATCAGGGTAACTTTGTGTTGATCACCACAATGAGTTACTATATCTGGATCACCCTGCGTTGATCACCACAATGTGTTACTATATCTGGGTCACTTTGTGTTGATCACCACAATGTGTTACTATATCTGGGTCACTTTGTGTTGATCACCACAATGAGTTATTATATCTGGGTCATTTGCATTCTAGATCACTTTACATTTAACATCTCTGAATGACTACGACCCATTTGGAGCCAATTTACAGTTAACGTCAATTGGATTCGCAAGACCTGTTCTGAGTCATCCAGCCGCATACCCATGTCGGGAGAGAACCACATTTTATTGGTCCAATGATTTTAAATTATAAACTCTAATCAAAATGACGTGGCAGGGTGAGGCAGAGAGAGAGAGAGAGAGAGAGAGAGAGAGAGAGAGAGAGAGACAGACAGACAGACAGACAGACAGAGACAGACAGAGACAGAGAGACAGAGAGAGAGAGACAGAGAGAGGAGACAGAGACATAGACAGTGAGACAGACAGACAGACAGACAGACAGACAAAGAGATCGTCACTCGTACTTAGACATAACCAGTTTATTGACTGCAGAGGGACCTGTGCAGAAATCGAGAGTGGTGGGGGGGGGGGGGGGGGGGGGGGGGGGGGGGGGGGGGGAAACGTCAGTAAAAACAAACTGATGAAATGATACCTCAGCACAAAAGAAAAGAGCGCGTTATAAGAACAGAGCTATCACTGAAGGAAGGAAGAAAGAAAGAAAGAAAGAAAGAAAGAAAGAGAGACAGTCAGGCAGTCAGGAGTCAGACAGACAAACCAACTATACAGAAGACGGAGCTAACACTATCTTTAGAGAAATCATTTTTATAATGCAGCAATTGGAATTGAGATCTACAGATGTGGGCTGCAAAGAACATTCATGCAGGAAGTTGACATAACAACAGTAGAATCTGATGGCAATGTACAGTTTCAAAACTCCATATGAGCTTCAGCACTATCTATGTAAGAGTAGTTGTGGTGACTGTTACTATGCTGCTGCTATTTTTTTTTTTCTGCTACTGGCACAACAGCGGCAAAAAAACAACAACAACTACTACTACTACTACTACTACTGCTGCTACTGCTACTGCTACTACTACTACTACTATTATTACTACTACTACTACGCATTAAAGCAATGTGTTTAGGAAGACTGTTGCTGTACATGAAGCCTGAAGAAGACTTGGAGTCATGAAGAAGAACAAGGCGTGTTGTGCCACTGTGTTCTGTGCAGTGTAGTCTGGCTATGTCCCAGTCTGTTGTCCAGGACCGAGGTTGTTCTTCGATTTAACGTCTTTTCACTTTAAAGTGATATTAGACAGGAAGTGAGTGTTTACTTGTATATGTGTATGAGTGTGTAGTATGCGTGTGTGTGTGTGTGTGTGTGTGTGTGTGTGTGTGTGTGTGTGTGTGTGTGTGTGTGTGTGTGTGTGTGCGCGCGCGCGCGCTTGCGTGTGTGCGCCTGTGTTTGTGTTAAATATTAGCGGAATTACTACATAAGCACAATCCTTAGCAAAAATCAACATTAACAAACAAAGTTCAAAAGAAATACAGGTTCTTGGAAAATGCATTTAGATTCATCTTTTCTGAATTTTGATAGAGCTGATTCAAAATAAGGACAAAAGTACAAAATATGTGTTGTTGTACAACTATCAACAGCCCCGCATACACATTGGATGTTTTTTATGAACTTGGTTTTGAAAGCGTTTAACCTAAGTCTGTAAAACAGTGAAACATTTTTTTTTTGCGGTGTTTTGGGTGTTTGTTGACATTTTTTTGATAAAATGTATAATTCATTAATGAATTCTGTTTTGAAAAAAAAATGTGATCGAGCATTTAAACAACACTTTATTGAAGAATTAGGCTTATGTACTTTGGGAAGCATGTACTCTTTATATATCTTTTCAAAATTTTCAAAAGAAGCTTTTTGTAATAGAGAGTAACCTTCTTGTAAACTTAAAAGAATGGGAATATCCTTGGATTTAAAATTTTTTTTTTGCACCTGCCCGAGCTGTACGATCAGCCCATTCATTTCCAGATATTGAACAATGAGAGATGGGATCCAGCAAAAATCAACTGCGATACCCCTTGATATAAGAACATGAATAAGTACTTTAATTTCTGTGATGATTTCAGCCCGGTTTTTCGGATTTTGTTGATTCTAAGCTTGGAGAACTGATTTAGAGTCTACACAAAAGAGTGCACCATAGAAATTGAATGGTGTATCAATGACATATTGAATATAGCCATTAAAATTGCTATTAATTCAGCTGTGAAAATGGAGAAGTCCTTACCTAGGTAAAAAACGATTTCTCAGTTTTTAAAGTGGGGATGACAAAACCACAGCCTGCCTGATTGTCTAATAAAGAACCATCAGTGAAGATTTTTAGATGATTGGGATAAAAATCGTTCATATGGGATCTAGCTTCATATGCAAGAACATTGATGTTATCAAGCTTGGACAATTGTGTATAGTTATAATCAAAAACTTTGCCTTAAAAAGCTCCCAGTTTGGGATGGGACTTACTGGAAAACGCACAGCTAATTTCTTTTGATTAGTGTTTAATTTTGTCAATAGTTTAGAAGAAAATGTAAGAATAGTTTTATTAGATCGGATACGTTTTGCACGCTTAGGAAAATGAATATCGGACCTATTTTTCAGTTCCATTTGGTTTGAATTTTGAATGGTAGAGCATCTTAAAATGTATTTAGCACAGGCTAATTTTCGCTGATCATCAAGAGGCAAAACACCTGCTTCATGATAAGATCCTATGATGGAACCATGAAATGGAACGGAACGCCAAGGGCTATTCTATATGCTTTACAATCTATGCTCTGCAGTTTTTTCAATAGATATTTTTTTGGAGCACTAAAGAATACCTCTTGTGCATACGACAATTTAGATCTAAACTAAAGCAGAGGACAAATGAATTAATGTATTTGTGTCTTGACCCCAGCTTTGTTTGCTTATGACTTTTAGAAGGTTCAATGACTTTCTTGCTTGATTTACAGCATGTTCTAAATGCAGGTTCCAAGAGAGCTTAGACGTTATGTAAACACCAAGAAATTTAATATTTGAAGCGTATTTAAGTGTGGTGTTGTTAACTTTGAATTCTGGAGCATTGTGAACATATCCACTTGCATCGAATAGCATCATTTGAGATTTTTGAGGTGATAAGCTTTAAACCCATTTTCAGACATATACATAGCAATATTATCTAGATCATATTGATGCTCTCTTTTTACAAAATTTATAGACCTTTTTGATGTTTTCTTTTTTAAAGTAACATTCATCCACAAACAGATATCATCAGCATACTGAATGAAGTTACTTTTTTTTGGAGATAGATATTGGTAAATCGTAAGTTAGGATATAAATAGAATAGGAGCAATAACAGAGCCTTGAGGGACCCATATCAAGAAATCTCTTAGAGGAATAAATGTGACCAATTCTTGTTTGGATATACTTGTTGGCCAAGAATGTTTTTAACATAGTCATAGATATGACCAGAAAGCCCTACCGTTTTTAACTTGTATAGTAATCGTTCATGCCAAACCTGATCGTATGCCTTATTTATATCAAAGAATGTGGCAAGAACATTTTGTCTTTTGGCAAATTGTTGTTTGATTTGAGTTGTTAATTTCACTAAATGATCAATGGTTGATCTGCCTTTTCTAAACCCTCCTTGGTTTACAGGGATAATCCCATGTTTTTCGCAATGATAAGACAATCGATTTAAAAAAATTTGCTCCATTAATTTGCATACATGAGACGTCAGAGAGATAGGTCTATAACTATTTACATCGTGTACTGGTTTGCCCTGCTTTAAAATAGGGACTATAATTGAATCTCTCCATATGGATGGGATGTTACCTTCAATCCAGCATTTACTAATAATTCCGTGTAAAAACAACAAAAAGTTTTCTGGAAGATGTTTTATCAACTCATTGGAAATGGCATCCAGACCAACAGAAGTTTTCTTGGTCTTAGGTAATGAACTGATAGCAGATAGTAATTCTTGGAAAGTAATTTCAGCATTCAAGTAGTGATAATTATTTTTTCTCAGGGTCATTGTATATGTCATTTTGTGATTGATTTTGCCTCAAAGTTCTGCATTTGTCTGATAGACTATTGTAAGAGCTATTCTTTACAAAGGTGTCAGCAAATGCCTCAGCTTTTTGATATTCTGAGGAAATTGTTCATCACCTAGAATAATTGGATACTCTGGTAGATGAATCCCATTTTTCATTTCATGGATCTTTTTCCAAATTTTACTTTTATCTTTATGGTCACTTATTTCATTAAAACAAAACGTTGACCAATAGTTGCTTTTAGCACTTTCTATAACTCTGTTTCTTTGGTTTTTAGCAGATTTGACAGGAACACTGCCTTTCACTTTTTTAACTTTAGCATACAATTTAAAGGTGTTCTCTTGTTTTTGTCTACAGCATTTTTACACGAATCTGTCCACCATACTTTACCAACGTGTTTCGAAGAGTTTGACACATTAATTTTTAGGAATTGCTTTGCCTGCAGCATTTAAAACTGCCTCTGTAAAATGAGAATACATAGATTCAATGTCTGATTTATCAAAAGAACTGACATCGTAAGACCTTAGAACAGATTCAAATTTGGCCCAGTCAGCTCGTTTATAATCAAATTTTGGAATTTTATCCTTTACATCATTGTGCTTAACTTCAAATCCTCTAAAAGTAAGAATAATAGGAATATGATCACTTCCCAAAGTGTTATCGTGTAATTGCCACTTGCAGCTAGGAACTAACTTTGGAGAGATTAGGGTCAGATCGATTGCCGATGGTTTGTGGCTGGGAACATCAGGCAGTCTTGTGACACTTCCGTCATTTTAAAAGAAAAAGTGGAGAATCTGAAATATTCTCAACCAAGCGATTAGAGGTTACTTTGACGCAAGATAGATCCAAAAGGGAGCATGTTCATTAAAGTCCCCTGCTATTAACCATTTATCATTTGTAGTATTTAACGAACGTAGCCAGTCAGAATTGCAATCAATAATACCTTTGGGGAAATACACCGAAACGATATTCAAAACTAACGATTTGTCAAATCGGACACGCGCTGCACAAATACAAGTTTGTTGTGTCCTTTGGTACAGGCGACTGGATTGGATGGTAAAATAATTGGTCATTAATATAAATGGCCACAGAAATTTTCGCAGCACAATCACTTTCTTGGCACACACTGGGATAGAAGAAATGGTCCAATCGTGGCAAGTCCTTCTTTGTCACATTTAGAGATTGAAGGATGATGACCATATAAGTGTTGTTCTCAAGATGTTGTTGAAGGTGTATTATATTGGTAGTGATTGAACGGCAATTCCATTGTAGGATACTAATATTTGTCTTTTTTTTCCATCAAAAAGTTATAAAGAATAATAATAAAGAAACAGAAGAAAACTGCAAATAAAGCAAAGCACAGTAATAGCCTATTAAAATGAAAATAGACACTTTGCAAACACCAAAAACTAAAATTCAGTTGGCAATACCTAAAATCTATCAACAGGACAGTGACTAATGTACTATAAACAATCATGCGCGACTATGAAAATGGCAGCCTTATAAGTCCAACAGAAATACGTAGACAGAAGACTTTCACTGGGCTCGGTAATGTACAGGTAATCTCGTCCCCGATGTTCCATGCGCAGTAAGAAAGAGTTCCTCCTGCCCTGGTGATATGGACGGGGTGGATTATCCTGGGACGACGAGAGCTGTAGCGATGACCGGGTTGTCTTTGCTTTCTCCAGTACATGTAATGAAGATGACGACCAAGGTTGCCTGCGAACACGCTGAGACCCCTTTCTGAGGGATGGATTAAGTCCCACATGTACTGAGTGTTGTTGGTGATGTTTTCGTGGGACACGAACGACACGTTATTTTGACCGGAAAGGTTACAATGTATTTCGTCATTAAAGATTTCTCTTTTGATGTTTAGCTTTTTTATCCTAGTTGGGGCGACCTTGCTAACAACAATTCGAGTTTGAGGATAACGCTTTTGTAATTCTTTCACGAAGTTGATGAAAGTAGATGCCTTTTCTTTTGGATCAGATGTGTCTTTGAGATCATTTACCCCAACATGAAGCACAAATACGTCTGCACTGTCGATAGAGTCAGACAGTAAAGCCTTCTTGCATTGATCAATTGTGGTCGTTTTCTTTTTCTTGATATACAATCCATAAGCTGCACCCAGTCTTTGAGCGGATATACCGTTTAGCACCGAGTCGTGCAATACAACAACTCGGGTAAATCTATGGAACCTCTAGACTGCAATGAATGTGAAGAAAGTTCGTGTTTTTGCTGGTGATCTTTATTTTTCTTTGTTTGCTTGTAGCACGTAAGGGGTTAATTTTGTCTTTTTCTGAATGTTCTTTTCCCTCATCCATCCCCCTAGCGTCATTTTTATTCGCGTCATCGTTTTTTAACGTCATCAGATGCCGTAGATCCCTTCGTTGCAGACCTTTTAGCCCTGCTCTTGACAATGTCCGAGTATGTCGGCCTCCCACCGCTGCTCATCCGTGACACGGTCCCGAGACGAGTGGTATCTGCTACGCCCGCAGCAGATGCCACATGTTGGGCCTCGACGACGTTTGTCGTACTGTCCGCCGCCGACCGCGCAGCCACGTTCGCGCTCTGGACTATTTCATGCAGCTCGTTGATTTGTTTTGAGATCGTCTTTTTAAAATCTAGAATCGACGCATTCATTTCGTTCATCATCAGACTCTCTTCGTTTTTATAAGTTCTGTCTGAGAAGCTGTGTTTGATTTGGTTGTTGTACTGTTGTCTTTCGTCAGGTCACTTTTCGTCTGGTTGCCAACATCGGAACAAGCGCTAAAAGTAGGTCTATCCGTTGATCAGACTCACCTCTTTCTTGCTGTATTTCTTTCATCAGTTCAGGACTCATTAAGCCTGATGCACAATTTTCGCACATAAACTTTCGTTTAGTTTTCAAAAACACACATAACATGTAGTTAGGGAGTCCAGTGTGTGACAGGGAATTAGATCTAAACATTCCATACATTTTAAGGTACGGCCGTTGGAGTTTTGCCTGCACTGTTCCCCTTCAGATCTCACAGTCGATGTAACAATCGATGCACATAGATCTGGTTCTGTAGAAGGTTCCGGTGGTTCTCTGGTTGACTTTATGGAGACATTTCCTTTC
>JADBJO010008652.1:0-20000 GCA_016801955.1 Conus betulinus
CGTGAAGTAAACAAGAACACATCGTTAAGACCCACTTATGCTAAAAGGCACATTACGAAAGAGGGAACAGGCCTAAACTCGCACCTGCCGCATGGAACCGAAAAGGAATATGAATGAAGCACAAACCAAGAGACCAATCACAGAACGTTGCTATTCATAGTGGCAGGAGAATGGGAGATAATGGCGGTGCGTCATGAAAGGAAATTCCCGGCTGACCTCTAGCCTTAGTGACGTCATCTTTTCTGCTTGTGTTGAAGTTAAGAGGGTTTCAAATAGGAAAACAGCTCAGAGACTAGGTGGTAGTTTAAAACGTTTTCCGTTTCTCTCTTTTTCTATTGATATGTGTCTAATCTGTTTATCTGTACGTCTGTCTATCCATCTATCTGTCCATATGTCTATTTGTCTGTCTATCTATCTGTATGTATGTCTGTCTGTCCGTCAGACCGACCATCCTTATATCTGTCTGTATATCTATCTATATATCTATCTATCTATCTATCTATCTATCTATCTATCTATCTATCCGTGTCTGTCTGTCTGTCTATTGTCTGTCTGTCCGAACGATCGCCCATCTATCTATCAACATCTGTCTGTCTATCTACCTGTCTGTGTAACTACCTACCCATCTAGCTACCTACCTACCTGCCTACTTACCTGCCTACTTTCCTACCTGCATACCTACCTACCTACTTATCTACCGACCATCCAACCTACCTACCTACCCACCCACCCGCCTACCTACCTACCTACCCATATTATGTGCTGGGCTACGTGTTAACCCTCCTCGCCATTGGAATTAACCCAAAAGCTGGAACCCAGCATCTTCAGGGCACCAATCTCGTGTGCATCCCCCTCCCCCCCCCCCCCCCCCCCCCCCCCCCCCAACCCCTCACGATTTTCGATTACTGCGTCTCGTGAAACCTTTCCGTTTCTACTTGTGCAGTTTTCTTTTTTTTTCTTCTCAAATCTGTCTTACGTAGTAGCTCCCACGTCGTCCGACACATGAGACAGATATATTACCATCAAGCCCAAACGGTCACGGTTAACGAACTGACGTCGCTGAACTGTTTTTCTGTGCATGACGTATAAAGGAGCTGGAGCGGACATCATCATTTTGTTACTGCTGGACTGGCACGTCAAAAAAAAAAAAAAAAATCAAACAAATTACCGAACCAAAGGTCGGTTTAGTATCGAAACAAAGAATCAACAAAATATTGTGTTATTCGTGTATATCAATTTTTGTTTGTTTGTTTGATTGTTTTGGTTTTTTTTTTTTCTTAAAGCCTTTTATTTCATATTCCTCCTGATCTCCAATGGGATATGGAACATTCCGTCTGTTTGTTTTTGCAAAATGGTTGCGTTTCTCGGTTTTCTTTCTTTGGCTGTTTTCCATTCACGTTGTGATGTTTGTAGCTTAGCTTTTTATTTCATTTTGTTTATTAATTTGGACTTATTTATTCATGTTTTTTATTCGTTTTTTTTTCATTTGTTCGTCCATCCATCCGCCCAAGTGTCACCTTCCATCTATTCATTTGTCGTTCGTTCTTGGGGGGGGGGGGGGGGGGGGGGGGGGGGGGGGGGGGGGGGGGGGGGGGGGGGGGGGGGGGGGGGGGGGGGGGGGGGGGGGGGGGGGGGGGGGGGGGGGGGGGGGGGGGGGGGGGGGGGGGGGGGGGGGGGGGGGGGGGGGGGGGGGGGGGGGGGGGGGGGGGGGGGGGGGGGGGGGGGGGGGTTTTTGTGCCGGCCCCCCCATCCTGGTCCTTTCCGTTTGTTTAATACTTAATCTGCCTTATCCATCTGTACTGGAATCTATCATCGCTGCTGGGATCTGGCTGGGATCTGGCCGTGTCCGCTTCCCTATCTCGCAACTGAAATTCCTTCCTCCTGGCGTCTTTTTTCTTTCTCGCCTCGCACTTTACATCTGATTTCTCACATTTCCCTTTTCAATTTCTAGCCACTACAAAGGAAACTGAAACTTTTTTTCCTTTTTTTTTTTTTTTTTGGAGAGGGATGGGAATGGGAGAGGGGAAAGGAGGAGGGCGTGGAGTTTCGTGTCAATCCTTGCTCGGCCCACCTCTCTTTTTCCTTTTTTTTCATTTATATTTTATTTTCCTTTCTTCGCATCGCCCGCTGAGTTCACATTATTCTGGAATCGTGAGCTTCGCATCAGCGGTCTCTCCCATCCAATCCAAAAAACCACCCCCATCACCACCGCCCATCCCTATCCCCCTTTGTTGTCTTCTTACGACTTCACAAGGATTTTGTTTAGGGGGGGGGGGGGGGGGGGGGGACGGGGGTTAGTGGGGCTGGGGCAAAGGGGAGGGGGCCGTTGAAGATGAGGGAGGGATGGAGGAGGTGGGTGGGTGACGAGAGGGGGTTAGCTGTTCCTAGGGATTCAATTCTGTATAACTTGAACCAAAACGTATAAAAAAAAGAAATTTAAGTGTGTGTTGTGTGTTTGTGTGTGTGTGTGTTGGTTTTGTGGTGTTGTTTGCTGTGTGATATTTGAAATAGCCGTCGTAATGCATTACAATCAGCTTCACTGCTGTCCCGCTTTTGAATTATTTGTGTAGTTTCTTTTTTTTTTTTTTTTAATTTTTTTTTTTCTTTTTTTTTTTTTTTTTTCTTTTTCTTTTTTTTTTTTGCCCGCCAGTTTGCAGAAAAAAATACAGAGGATCAGGTCCTTAAGTAGACACGGGATGGGAAAAACACAAACTTGTGCATGATTTACGTGTCAGTTTTGTCCTAGCTTTTTTTCACATCCCCTTCCCCAGATCCCTGTCCTCTCTCTTTCCTTTCCTTCTTCCTACTCCTCTTTCCTTCCTGCACTCTTTTTCCTCCTGCTCCCTCCATCTTTCCCACAAACCTTGCTCCTCCTATTCCCAAGCAATGTCCGTCTCCCTCCTCTTCCCGTGTCTGGTCTCCGTCGGTCTTTTTTTTTCGCAATCTTTCTTGGTTCTTTGCCAGCGCTCTTCCTTACTCCCGCCGCGGCCTACTCCGACTTTCCCGCGCCCTCATTCCCTCTCCCACCCTAGCCCCTCCATGTCACAGTCAGTCCCTCATGTTAATCCCCTCAGGCAGGGGCCCCTCACGCCCCCCCCACCCCACCCCCCCCCCCCCCACGCCCCGCCCCCCACCCCCCCCGCCCCATTCCCCCTCCCCCTCTCCTCCTCGTCTTTTTAGTGTCTCGTTTTTTGTTTTAAACAGCTTCGCCCTCTACATTCGTGTACGCATTTGTGCACTCGCGCTTGCACCCACTATTACACACCACCAAACGCATATAGCCGTTTGCTCCGCGCGCGCGCGCGCAACACACACACACACCAACACACACACACACACACCACACACCACCCCACACACACATACACACACAAACGCGCCGCCGCGTCGCTCTCGCTCCTCTCTCGCTCTGTCCCCATTCCCCTACTATTACCCCCCCTAGCTACAACATAACCCACCCACCCCTCACTACCCCCACCCCCCCCCCCCCCCCCCACCCTTTCTCTCTCTCTCCTCCTCCCCTCCTCCCTCCCTCGTCTCGTCCTCTCTCCCCCTCTCTCTCCTCTCTCTCGTCTCCTCTCCGTCTCTCTCTCTCTCGGTCCTCATCTCTCCTCCTCTCTCTAGGCTCTCTCCCGAGCGTCAAACCTTAAATACAAGCCCAACGGATCGAAAAAACAACAACCGCTACCCCACGCTGTCGACAATGTTGTCGCAACGATGTTTTCCGGTTTCCCATTCCGTCCCCATCCGTGCCCGCCATGCCCGCGGAATAGCACAAGGGACCCCAGCCTCTTCTGGTCCCGTCATACATTTGACCGGCGATTATGTCAGCATCGGTTGCTCGGGCAGAAACCAGATGGCTGTTCACAGTCCTGCTAAAAAACTATCTCAGCTCCATACAGAAGAATAAAACAGGAGAGTATGATTACTATAGATCGCTCGTTGCCAAAAGGGGCTAAAGAGTGATGACCACCCCTAAACACAATTGTTCTGATTACCGGATTTTCAGAATAAGGGGCATTGACACTGAACCGGTGAACAAGGAGTAACTGTGCACAGACCCAAAAGACCCAGATGTCGTGTTTCAGATTGATTACTGTTTTCAGTATTGTTTCATGATTTTGTTTTTTTCTTTTACTAAATTTTAGCGAAAGGGAGCGGTTGTTATTGTATTTTAGAAGTCTACTTACTACGGTCGGCCTGGGTTGCTAAGCAACATGGGAGCACATAACCTAGCTGACCCGCGACAGGGGTTTTTAGTCACGGCTTGTCGGCGAAGAAGGGGGGCCCAAAAAAAGCCGCTGTCCTGAAAAAAATTACAATAACGAAACCCCCGCCCCCCCCCCAACACCCACCCCCCCCCCCCCCCCCCCACCCCCCCCCCCCCCCCCCCCCCGCCCCCCAACCCCCCCAAAGACCACACACACTACACACCACACAGAGCACACCAGAGCAACCTGAATAGTGAACTCAACTAAACGTCAATGATGACAAAGGCGGCATTGTGCGGAGTAGATAAGCAGATTGATTAAATGGTGACAACACCACACAGGAGTGCGAATTTAAGACGCTAATGCACGCATGTTTGAATGTGAGTATAAACCGATACACAGAGTAGTTTGATTCAATGGTGAATCCAAAGAAGGGAGCTGAAAGTGGTGACACATCGACAAGGCCTGGGCTTAAAACTGGTGGAGTCTATTGGCAAAGTTAACAGACAAGCAAAATGTGAGAATGTGACATATACCGCCGCAAAGTTAGATGTGAGAGAACACTGTCGCAGAAATTTTACAAAGAGTGATCAACAATGCCGTTGTAGAGATGGTGGAGGAATGCCATGAAAACATAACAGAAGAGATTAAGAGGTGTGATGATCTTTGCAAGCGTAAATAATTGGTCGACAAATCACAATGTTTGTTAACGGCGGCAAGAAGTCGGAAACATGGAGAAATGAACTATTACGACAACGCGTGTGACTGACACCCTGCAAACAATAAACATGACACAGATTAGAAGGAGGTGTACAAGTGGTGACAAGTCGCAAATGTTAAATGGTGGATCAGGGTTGCAAATTACTAAAAGCGGTAGATGTATAGCAAATGGATGAGATGGGTTGACAATTAGCAAATTCTGTCAAGATTGACAAACCGTAGCATTGTATGGTTTGGGGGTAAAAGATCAAGTACGAATGGGAAGTGGATGTGGCGGATTTTTAGTATTCGGATGTGTGTAGATGGCAACTGAGTTGTAAGCTGCTATGCCCAGGCACCACCAAAACGGTTGTGGGACAAGCCATTACACAGTATCACATTGGCGCGTAAATTTGCTAGTAGGGTAAAAAGTAACAATAGCAGAAAAGTAAATAGAGTGACAAAGCCATAATGATAAGTGAGGGGATAATACATACCATTGCCATTATTCAAAACAAATCGCCCAAAGCGGTTGTAAAGTGTAAAAATAAATTGGATGAGTTAGATGGTGACAGAGTGATTTGGTTGACAAATCACAAAAAACGGTCAGGCAAAGTATGAATGGTGGTGAAGCATAAATACAGAATAATGGCAAATCATAAACTAAAGATGGAAACGGAACACACCTGAGTTATTTGATGCTGAAAAAGGAACACAAGTGTAGTGGGCACAACACGACAGGCGTTGAAAGTGAAGGTCATTATAATTGACAGTCCGATATTGTCATTGTTATTTACCATCCCAGAACAAGAAAGAGTTTGATTGCGGGCAGAAAACAAAAGACAAATTCAGGAAGACGAGTCGGGGTACATAATATCCCCTCTAATGAGACCATAGCACCTCTAACACATTTTGGTAGGCAGGGGAGAGAAAGTCACTGATTTTTTACACGGAAAGAAAATAAATGACTCACGGTCACAAAGACAAGTACGAGGCCAAAGGCAGATGTGTGGTGTGCGTGTGCTTGGGGCTTGAGTGTTGTTTGTAAGTGTGTGTGTGGTGTGTGGTGTGTGTGTGTGTGTGTGTGTTGGTGTGTGAGTGGAGTGTGGTGTTTGGTTTGCGCGCGCGCAGCGCTGCGCTCAGCCGTTTCCCGTTGCGCGTTGCCATAGCGTTTTTTCGCCTGACATAAATGGGGGCACGGTACTGATTGGTCAGAGCTAGATGTCACATTACAACACGACGGCTTCGTTTGTCCCAGCGAGCAGTTTCCCGTTTTGGTAGACCTTGATCAGCGACCCGTGATAGAAGCAACCAGTGATAGTCGCAATTCTGAAATGAACAGAGCAGTAACAGGCGTCAGGGGAAGAGGTGGCAGGGAAGTAGCAGTGAACCGCGAAGGGCGACAAAGAGACAAATAAACGCTTTCCGTCACAGGCGTGAAACGCGTCTCCAAAAAATGTATCTGATGATTTAGTGGGAAGAGTAGATCTGATGGCTGCTGTGCTTGGTTGTGGGGGCTCGAAATAGTACTTCATATGAATCGGTGTCGGGCGCTTTTGGATCCTGGCTATGAAGTATTACTCGGAAACATCCGCGGCGCAAGGAGCGAGCGGTGAGTGGACGAACACAGAAACCAACCGTTCAATGAGCAAACTCATAGAATCAACGTTAAGGTGGAAGGGCAAGCTGCAGCAACTAGAATCATCAATATTCTCGAAGAACAACAAGTGGCCGGTGTAGAGAGGTTATAGACATTGAAAGAATTTGCTGATCACTATGACTGCAAATAAGGAGAGAGAGAGAGGAGAGAGAGAGAGAGAGAGAGAGAACAAGATAGAAGAGAGAGATATAGAGAGAAGAGAGCCAAGTGTGGTGGATGTTTCGAAGGGAACAAAGCACGACGCTGCTGCTGTTTACAGGGTAGCATGACACATTTACGAAAATGTGTGTGTGTGGTGTGGTGTGTGTGGTGGTGTTGTGTGTGTGATGGTGTGTGTGATGTGTGTGGGTGTGTGTGTGTTTGTGTGTGGTTGTGTGCGCGTGCGTGCGCGTTGCGCGCACGGACAACGCACGCGGCGTTTTCGCTCGTTGTGGTTTTTATTTTTATTAAATTATTGCCGTCACGGTGTTTTGGTGGGTATTTAAAGAAAACATCTCCTCTTCCTCCTTTCTTTCCTAATGAGTTGTGCGTTCAGAGCCGCCTCACATTTCTCAGCCTGGTGTGTGTCTTTCCTTTTTCCTCTCCTCCCCCTCTCCTATTTCTGTGCCTTCCAGCTTGTCGGGTTTCTTTAGGGCAGTCAGTAGGTAGTATTGGACGATGGGAAGTTGAGGACGGAGAGGTGAAAAAAGGTTCCCCGCCCAGGGGTTCCAGGCGGGGGTGCTCTATCAGCTCCTTTTGTTTTCTGTTTTTTTTATGACTACTGTGCACACACACACACACACACACACACACACTCACGCACGCACGCACGGCACGCACCACGCAAGTTACCGCCCGCATCACGCACGCACACACGCCACACAGCTCGCGCGCGCGCTTCTAACGCATGTATGCACACTTACACACGTATACACTCACTCACACTGTCTCTCATTGTCTTCCATCTGACTGCCCATCTCATTCTGAGCATGTGTGTGTGTTTACCTTCTCCCCTCTTACATGTGACCTTCTAACTTGGAAGTTCACCTCTCCTCTCTTTTTCTTTGTCTTTATGTCTATATATTCATACTTTTTCGTACGCACACATGTCTCCACACGCACACATGTCCACACGCACATCTGCACACGACACACAACGCGCGCAATTACTGCGCGCACGAACACACACGCGTAGAGAACACACCACGGCGCACTAACACACCACCACACACAACACACACAGACACAGCACACACCCACAGGTCCTTTTTTACCTCAGTAAGCTTTTTTTTCGCTTTGCTCTTAATTTCGTATTCACTTGTTTTTTGCCATTTTTTTCCGCTCTTTATTCTTTACTATTTTTGTTGATTCTTTTCCCCTTTCAGGGAGGGAAACCAGAAGGGGAAGGAAGAGCTATCCTGGCAACTGGGTTTTCAGCTTCATTTCCATCGAGTCACATGACATGTCTTTTCTCGCAGGCTGTGAATGAATCCATACACGCTGCAACACATCAGCAAAAGCCACAAAACTGTGTTCATTGGGATTTACAGCTATGATGACTAACAGTGACTGGTAAGTCAACCTCAACTACCGCTGTACTTTACAAAACGCTATCTCATTACATCTTCTCTGCTCTCTCAGCCAACTCTCTCTCTTCTTTAAGCTCACCCCTCTCTCTCTCACGAACTCCCTCTTCCGCTTCTACATCCCCGCTCACCTCTCCCTCTTCTCCTCCCTTTCTCTCCTCTCCCTTCTCTCTCTCTCCTCCCTCTATCATCCATTTCACAAGGCTCTGACAACAAGGCGCTGACAAGTTAATGAAGGCGGACGGCCAAGACAAAAGGTCCCGTTTGTTTTAATTAAGGCGCCGCCACACTCATCGGCCACGACCGTACCTGTTGTGTTTCAGTAATCACAGACATCCGCCGCGACAGTCACGGATCTGTGAAAGCACCCCACCCCTGTTTGACGTTCGCCCGCTTGTCCAAAAGATCACACAATTAAAATGAGACTTTCCCCCCCCTTTGTCAATAAAGCAGGCTTTGACTAAAACACGATGTTTCTAGCCCCCACCCCCCCCCCCCCACCCGGCCCTCTCCGTCCCCCTCCCCCTTCTTCCCCCCCCTCTCCTCTGCTCATCCCTTTTCCCTCCACCTCGGCTCTCCTTTTCCTCCGTTCCACCAAATTCCTTTACCCCGTTCAAACCCCACCCCCCCCCAACCTACCTCTCCTTCTTCCCTCTTCGTTTTCCCCCTCATCTACAGGCTCTGGTCGACGTCCAAAGTGCAGAAAATTGATTAAATCACGAAGCAGTAAAACGGTCTCATGTTGAAAAGGTCGATGCTTCTTTTTATTCTTTGGTTATTTGTTTATGTTTAGTAAACATACATTGCTTTCTTTCTGGTTATATGGACTTTTACACTCGCTGAAAAAATACTAGCGGCGGTTCTTTTAAAGTGGTGGGCATGTTCAGGCGTGCGACTTGTCTTTTGCCGACTGTACTTTTCGCTGCTTCTTCTTCTTTTTTTGTTTGGCCGCTGTTTTCTGGACTGACTTTCTTGTGGGTTTCTCCTACCTACCTCCAGATGTTGCCCACTTTTTTTCTTTTGCTTTTTTTTTTTTTTTTTTTTTTTTTTAAACAGTGGGGCCTCCATTCTCTCTTATTTTTTTTTTTGGCCGCTGGGTCTTTTATTTTCTGAAATTGACTCGTTCTACTCACCATGCAATCGTCTGTGTGTGTGTGTGTTTGTGTTTTTAACAGATGGGACATTCACTTGCTAACTCTAATGTTTTTAGCGTTTTTTAATACAAGGCGTCTAGGTTTATTCATGTGTGTGTGTGTGTGTGTGTGTGTGTTGTGTGTGTGTGCGCGCGCGCGCAGCGCGCGCCGCGCGCTCTGCGTGCGTACTTTTTTTCCATGTCAGGATACTTTTCTTGACGGGGAAAAAACATTCACTGTGCACCGCACATCTTGAACTGTTTTGGAGGATGCGTTTTGTGAATGTTCTCAGGCAGATTCTATGAACTGATTGAAACTTTGAAGGACAGACAATCTGAGACAGGGAGATAACTACTAAACTTTCCGTCCGGTTTCCGTTGCTGTCAACGACGAGACCCGCAAAGTGTATTGGCAATTAATCAAGGGCATTTTGTCATTAAAAGAAAAAACAAGTAAAGGCCGACAGTTCTGGACAAGCAAGAAACCAGGGGGGAAAAGCGCGTCATTGTTTATCAGTGTTTGAAATTGCATATAAACATAATTCTATGAACTTTGACAGACTTTTAAGTCACTTTTACTCCTTGTCGTCGCCAGCCGGCAAGGCAAGCGGGGGTCATTTTAGGGCTGGGCAAACTCACATGGGAAAATCATCAATCATGTACAAGCCAGAGATCATCTAATTAATGAAAAAAAAAAAATCGTCCTGAAATAGAACCACAATTCGATTAAGCAGCTTCAGTTTATGACATTTCATGAGATACAGAATCAGATAGTGCTGAGACGCAAGCTACCGCCAGATCTGCTCCTTAAGGAAGACTTTCAAATGTGTACGTTCAGAGAGAGAGAGAGGAGGGTGTCCGACAGCACAAGGTCGGTGATGGCGATTTTCTTTTTTTCTTCTGGTGTGAAATACACCCAAATACACCCACCTAGAAAGAAATAGGCAGAAATGTAGGCGGCAAAGTAGAAGCGGGAAAAGTAGCGGCCACCGTTTAGGCCCGCAGCGTTGCAAAGCGCCCTCCTCGCGTCTTTTGCCTTCTCCTTCCTCTTCTTGTCTTCTTCTCTTCTTTTTTTTTTTTTTTTTTGTTTTGTTTTTTGTTTTTTGTTTTGTTTTTGTTGAGAACACGTTCCTGGACTTGTTCCCGTACATCCTTTCTACCTGGCCTGAAGTTTCTTCATTAGTTGGAAGGCCAAGAGCAATCGTATACGACGGCCCGGAACAAATGAACAGTCAATAAGAAACAAGTATGGGTAACTCTTGCTCCCATAATTAGGAGTTAACTTTCAAGCTGGACCGTACCCACACACACTGACACGACCATGGCAGTTGGGCTACGACACGACCAGAGTTACGGGAAGGAAGATGGAAGTGGGGGGGGGGTGGGGGGGGTGGACAGGAAGGATGGAACGGGGGGGGGGGGGGGGGGGTGGGGGGGGTGGGGGGGGTGGGGGGGGGGTGGGGGGGTGGGGTGTGGGGGTGGGGGTGGGGTTAGGGGGGGGGGGGTGTGGGGGTGGGGGCCGGGCCCCCGGCCCCCACCGCCGCGCCCCCCCGGGTGGGGTGGGGGGGGGGTGGGTGGTGGGGGGGGCTGGGGTGGGGGGGGGGTGGGGGGGGGTGGGGGGGGGGGGGGAGTGTTGGGTGGGGGGGGGGGGGTGGGGGGGGGAGTTGGGGGGTGGTTGGAGAGGGGGAGGGGGGTTTGGGTGGGTAGATGGGGTTGGGTTTTGTGAGGATTGTGCGGTGCTAACTTGTGGTTTGGTGGGTGGTGGGGGGGGGAATCATTGAGCATGGTAGAGGGGTTAGAGGTGAGAGGGGTATTTGATGGAGGTGCCTGTACAAACTCACCCACCCAGTAACGAAACGACGACATTAAAGAGATGGAGGCAGGCCCACCAATCAGAGTCCATTGGAAACAAAATAATAAAAAAAAAAATGTACGTCCCTCGCACACGTGTTTGCAGAAAATCATCTATAGTTTACCGTTTTGCGCCGACGGGAACCTGGACAACACTTCCTCAATCTGAAATTTTAAGAAGGACATATTGTACGGTTTTCGCGCACACCCACCCCCACACCCCCCACCCACCCCCGGACACCCCCCCCACAACACCCCCCCCCCGCCCAACCCACAAACGTTACCCCCTGCACCACCGCCTCCAATCCCACCTCCCCACCTCCCTCCCACGCGCCCTTTTTTTTTTCCCGTGACTGAGAGAAATATAAACAGGGACAAATAGTGTCCCCCCAATTCCCCAATCCCCCCCCAATCCACTCATCCTTTCCCCTAACTCCTTCAGGGCCATCCACCCATCTATATCTATAGTAACTAACCCCCCTTCCCTCCCACTCCCCTCCCCCGCCCACCGCCCCGCCAACTCCCCCCCGGCCCCCGGCCACCCCATCCCCACGCTTCTTCCGATGGCTTCCCGGGTGTTAGCAATTAGGTTCTGGCTTTTTAACACAGGCACCTGTACTCACCGTTGCACACAGCTGAGGACAAGGATGTGTGGCGTTGTCCCAGTTGACTGCCAAAAATTTCGTCAGGGCAGCCGGATGAAACCCTAAGGTCATTGGGACGATGATGGTCATCATCACAGTCTGGCTACATTTCATAGCCTGGCTATGTTTGTGTATCTGGCTATATTTTATAGTCTGGCTATGTTTTATAGTCTGGCTTCATTTTATAGCCTGGCTATGTTTTTGTTCTAGTCTTGTTGCATTTTGATTTTTAGCATGGCTATATTTTGATTATGGCTGGTTTGCGCGCCGCGCGCGCGCGCGCGCGCGCGCGCGCGTGTGTGTGTGTGTGTGTGTGTGTGTGTGTGTGTGTGTGTGTGTGCGGGTGCGTGTGTGTGTGCGTGTGTGTGTGTGTGTGTGTGTGTGTGGGTGTGTGTGTGTGTGTGTGTGTGTGTGTGTGTGTGACCTGGCTTCATGTAGTTTACAGCCTGACTACCTTTTCCTTATAGCCTATGCTATATAAATTTAGCATGATTGCGTTTGGTTTATAGCCTGCTTACATTTTCACAGCATGGCTACATTTTGTGAACAGTCTGGTTACGTTTGGTTTATAGCCTGCTTACATTTTCACAGCATGGCTCCATTTTGTGAACAGTCTGGTTACGTTTGGTTTATAGCCTGCTTACATTTTCACAGCATGGCTCCATTTTGTGAACAGTCTGGTTACGTTTGGTTTATAGCCTGCTTACATTTTTCACAGCATGGCTCCATTTTGTGAACAGTCTGGTTATGTTTTGCTTATAGCCCGGGCTACATTGTATAGCCTGATGACTTTTTGTTTGTGGCCGGGTTACGCTTCGTTTACAGACTGGACAAGGTCTTTTTTATAGCATGGTTACATTTTGTTCATTGCCAAGCTACACACGTGAATCTAGCCTGGCTACACTTTGTTTATACCCTGGCTACATTTCATGTATAAAGCCTTGCCACATTGAAAAAAAACATCAGTTTGTTTCTAGAGCCCATCTGTTAAGGTTAATGCGAGTATGAAAGTTTTGATCGTGAAAGCTTTAAGGCGTGTTGTGAGAAAAACAAACAACCAAAGAAACAAATGAAACAACGAGAATATGAGTTTTGTTGATGCTACAGCACCCAGATCATATGACAGTTTAAGATGCCACAATGCATTGTCTCACCAGACCACAGTACTGTGTACGAGCCAGCATCCCTCGCTGCGTAACTTAATCGTCGGTGTCAGTATAGCAAATTTACATAGTAAGACTTTTCTTCTCTTTGTTTGTTTTGTTTTGTTTGTTTTGTCTCTGCTGTCTTTTCATGATATTTCTATCTTGTGTTTTCATTTTTTTTATCTTGATTTCTGCACAGAACAAAAAGATCCATCTTGGATGACAACAGCCACAGTCGTTACCACCACCAGATTAATTACAATACCGTTATCACATAACACACACTAGGGATGATAGAAATTGCAAGTCAGTGTACGCGGAAAAAAAACTGGAATTTTTGTCAAAAATACGATATGGGAGAAAAGGTCATTTCCACGTGTTTCTTTAAAGGGGAATTTTAAAAGGGTGCTGGAGCTCAACATGATGAGTTTGTATTCCTAGCTGTCCCCTTCCTCCACCTCATAATCCTTTTTTTTTTTCGTGAATCATCCCCCAGTCTGAAATTGCAATCTTTTTTGCCAGCAACTAATCGATTCTGTGCGATAGCTAACCAATTGCACTTACCAACGTAAGCAAACATAGACATAGAAATAATTCTGACAGTCATCTGCTTCCGCCGTCTTTTTCTTCACGACAGAATTTTTTTTTTCAAATAATCATATTCCACACAGGCCCCCTTTTCTTTCACATCCTCTCCATTCCTTCGCCTCTCTCTCCCGACCAGGCCCGCATCCCCCCCCCCCCCAACCACACACGACACACACCACCACAACTCACCACCATGCATCACACCAGGTCTCCAACCCAACCACCCACACACACACCACGCAGCACAGCACCTACCAAACGCGCGCGCGCAGCGCGCGCGCGACTACGCACACCACACACTAAACACACACATACAAACACAAAACACACACCCACACCCACATCACGCACACTCACGCCCACGTACGCACGCGACGCACGCTCACGACCACACACACCACACCACACACCCAACACACACACCACACCCCACCTACTCAAGACCCACCACCACCCACCACCACCCATCTTTCCTCCTTGCTTTACGCTGGAGGGGTTTTCAACGAGCCTTTCAAAAACAAAACCTCAGAAAAGAAGAAGAAAAAAAAAATGGCGACTTCGCAAAGATATGAGCAGGAGAAAACAAACGCTTAAGTTCTGCGGATCTCCGGTTTTGAACAAGCTGTTGCCGTCAATCTGGGTCTCGTCGCGGTCATATTGCTAATCCGTCGTTTTTGAACATTTCTGTCTGCATTGTCTGTGCCGACCCGAAGCGGCCGCTCCATTGAGATGGTAGTGGGGGGAAAAAAAAAAAAAAAGGGGGGGAAAAAAGAAGAGAGAGAGGGAGAGAGAGGGAGAGAGAGGAAAGGAGAGAGAGATGAAGGGGAGAGAGGAGACGAGAGGGGGAGGAGGAAGGCGGAGGGCGGAGAGGAGCGAGAGTGGAGGGGGTGAGAGAGAGAGAGAGTTATGCGTCGGTGATGCGTTTTGACGTTCGGAGTACTAGTTTATCTTGGGCATGACAGGCTGCTCAAACAAAAGATTGAAAGAAACAATTTCAAAACACACACACACACAGAGGAGCAGATGAGGTAGAGGGATGGGAGGGAAGGGAGAGAGGAGAGAAGGAGAGCGACGGAGAGAGACGGAGAGAGAGAGAGAGTTGCGTCGTTGATGAGTTTTGACGTTCGTGACTTATCTGACAGTGCTGCTGCTTCAAAAAATTGAAAGTAAAACAACTGCGAGAGAGAGAGAGAGAGAGAGAGAGAGAGAGAGAGAGAGAGAGAGAGAGAGAGAGAGAGATTTGTTGTGTCTAGTTTTGTCTCTTTCATGCACGCTTATACAAGGAACAAAGAAGCGGTGAGATGAACACAAGGGTAGATGCAAACCAATAATCATTACATCACTGCGAAAAACCACTGAGCAAAGCTTTCAGCGAGATGTGATAAAAGGCAGAAAGCTGATAAATTTCATGATTAAAAAAAAAGAGGAAACAGTGAGCTGGTTTCCAAATTGTGACGTCCAACTTCACCTATGGGAATTAAAAAAAAAAGAAAATCATAGACTGCATTCAAAACAAAACGAAACAAAAAAATAATGCAGACAGGTAACCTGATTTGTATTCAATTCTCGAATTCACTGTGCGCTGTTCGTTCAGAAATGCGCGTTGACGCTTTGAATATATATATATATATATATATATATATATATATATTTCATTCAGTTCATTTTAATGCCATTGAAAAGAAAAAATCCCAAGTCCCCATTTGAAGTTGTGTAACTATAATGACCCCCCCCCCCCCCCCCCCCCTTCCTCCTCATCCCTTTTTCGGTACACATTGTTTTCGGGTATCGGGCACAAGCGCTCACCAAAAAGAAAAAACAAAAGATGTCAGCCGAACTGCTTGTGTTCATTAAGTGCGCGCATACGTGGAAGAGCGAGAAAAAGCGTTTGTTCTTTAATACGCTGTTTTGTGAGAGATGCTTTGGGAGTCTTGTGGTCGGATGCCATCGCTTACCGCATTACGGTTTCTTTCCCAAGCTTTGTTTATCGATTTTTCTTTTGGGACTGATCAAACCATGTGTTTCCACAGTTAAACCCTCTCCCCCCCCCCCCCCCCCCCCCCCCCCCCCTCCTTTTTTTATTGGGGGGGGGGGAGTTGACGGTGGGGATTACCACAGACAATTTTTAGCAAATTTTGTTCCTAAAAGCTAATAACATTCTTGAACATGTTGTACAGTGTATATGGCTGAGGGAGGCCAGCATAAAGGCAATTAAGTACAAAACGAATTTTTTAAAAAAAACTCATGAAAAAGACCATGAATTCATGAACGAAAGAATAAATCAGTGAACGAACGTTCACGACGGAACACATTACTGAATAAATGATGAACGAGCGATCCGGTGGCACAAACGGATCAGTCAGCCCAAGCCTACACCGAAGGCTTGAAATTTTGATCCATCGGATCACCCAATGAAACGAAACAAAACAGATAAAAAGCAAGGTATAGCGAGGAAGCCTGCAATTTCTTTTTTATCATTTGAAAATGATGAGAACTCGCATTCTGGGGAGCGAAATGGGAAGCCATTCAATATGACAGCGGACGACGGGGAAGCCCACCGAATAATAAGGGCGCAAACATGATAAATGAATAAATTTTTAAAAGACAGAAAAATCCTAACAATACAAGCCTGAATCTTTCAGCTCTCAGCGCCGGGTGGGGAGACTCGTTAATAACGGCTGCAAATGAAAGCCGGGGCTATTCCTATGACAAGACAGTGCAGACGTTAGGAAATTATTGTCCAGGGTTTTATTACAAGTGCGTTTTTTGTTTTTCCAGTCCCCACCACCACCACCACCCACCACCACCACCACCACCACCCCGCACACATCGGCCTCGTCTCACTACCCGCCCCCCCCCCCCCCCCCCCCCCCCCCCCCACCCCCCACCCCCGCCCCCCCCCGCCTCCTTCGCCATTGTCACATGTAATGGAATCACGATGCACAGATAATGTTCTCCCACGGGTTTTCTTTCTCCATTTAGCTTTGCTGAAAAAGTAATGAAAAAGCAGGTGGAGAGAGAGAGAGAGAGAGAGAGAGAGAGAGAGAGAGAGAGAGAGAGAGAGAGAGACGAGAGAGATTTATATCGAAGTGTGTGCGTGCGTGTGTGTGTGTGTTGTGTGTGTGTGTGTGTGGTGTGTGTGTTGTGTGTGTGTGTTTCTCTCTCACTCAATCTCTCTCTCTCTCTCTCTCTCTCTCTCTCTCTCTCTCTGTCCTGTCTGTCTGTCTGTCTGTCTTTGTGTGTGCGTGTGGGTGTGCATGCGCGTTTCGTGTTTTTAGTCTGTCTGTCCGCACGCGTCCGTCGGCGCGCTTGCTTGCTTCCGTGCGTATATACGATTCCTTTTTATCTATGTACACACAGTCTGTCCCTCTCTCTCTCTCTCTCTCTCTCTCTCTCCTCTCTCTCTCTCTCTCTCTCTCCTCTCTCTCTCTCTCTCTGCAAATGTGTATGGTAAGAGGCGGGGTTAGAGGCTGCGGAGGTGAAAGACGGGGGAAGCCGTGCTTTCGCTCACTTGCATGGATAATTGAATGAGTAACGGGACCTGGATTTAGCTTAACATACCATAAATATAAAGGCTCTTACATATACCTGACTCTGGAATTGGTTCGAGGTCAAATCAAAGCTTTGATTTTGCAGTGACAAACGAACAGAAAGGGAACATGTTGGTTTTCCGATCAAAATTTTGTTAACAACAACATGAGCTATCGACACAACAAATACGTATTTTGTCTACAACGTTTCCAGTTTGTCTAATTCTACTATCGACACAACAAAATACGTATTTTGTCTACAACGTTTCCAGTTTTGTCTAATTCTACTATCGACACAACAATACGTATTTTGTCTACAACGTTTCCAGTTTGTCTAATTCCAACTACCGGGGATACAGTTTTGCTACAGACGATAGTTTGACAGCACGGCTTGACTGTCCTGCTGTTGCCGTCGCATTTTGTCAGATGATGTGCGAAGAATCCTGGTAAAAGCCACTGGTATAAAAATAACATTTTTGCTGTTTGTCTTGGGAAAAACAAACCGCTGTTTATGAATGACAATAATTAGTATTGATCAGGCGAATCATTTGTATTCCCGTTGAAAGAGAGCGCTTTCATAATGTTCAGGGTCCAGAATCTCGGCAGAGAAACCGGTTCTTGTTTTCAGACAGTGCCCCATGATATCGAGATTGAAGAAGAGAGAGGAAAAAGAAAAAAAAAAAAAAAACAGCAGTTTATAATGATGAGTTTCTTGGACAGATTAGAAGCATTATTCATCTCTCTTCCTCCTTCCCCTCCCCCTCTCTCTCCCTCCCTCCCTCCCTCCTCTCTCTCTCTCTCTCTCTCTCTCTCTCTCTCTCACTTCCCCCCTCTCTCTGTCTCTCTCTCTTTGTTTTCATGACTCTCTGTCAATTGTATCGTCTCCTTTCATTTTCTTTGTCTGACTACCTGCCTGCCTATCTGTGTGTCTGTCTGTCTGTCTGTCTGTCTGTCTCTCTCTCTCTCTCTCTCTCTCTGTCTCTGTCTTCCACTTAGGCACTCAAAGTAGGCCCTCTTTGTTTAAAGCTAGCGGTGCTAAACTGTCTTACAACCACGAGCTACTGACGTTTGTAAGTCTTATCTGTAATTCATGATTTTGTGCATTTAGCAGTGATGTCTTTTAAAACAGCAGAAGTCCAGTATTTGTGATAATCAGGCGTGGATATCACTGTCCTCCTAAATGGCAGTGGGTTTTTTTTTTTTTTTTTTTTTTTTTGGGGGGGGGGGTCGTCTCCCCCCCCCCCCCCCCCCCCCCCCCCCTTTAATTTTTCTTCATATAAATTCATGCACGGAATAAAAACTTCTGCCTTGGTTCATTATTTACAGTGTATGTTGTAAAGTATAGAAGCCAAATTCTTACTGTTGTTGTGCCTGTTTTAAAAAAGAAAAAGGTTTACAAGGTTAGTGGGATTGGTTGCATGTGTGACCCGTCCTCCTCCCCCTCTTCACACCTCCTTATCACACAGTTCACTTCCACCATGGAAAAGAAATCAATTCCCAGAAACCAGAGTCACCATTCCTGGCATTGTTACAAAGGGCGCCCAGTCAGAACTGGAGCAGGAAGTCTCCTTTGCAGAAAATGAAAAGTGTTATCAACGACAAGCAAAAAAAAAAAGGAAATGGCTTGAGCAGCACCCAGACTTCAACAAGAAGGATAGATACTACCTGCGGCCCAGATGAGGCCAAAGTGCATTGTGAGACTGAGGACAGGGCACTCCAGACTGAGACATCACATGTTCACAAAATTCCACGTTGGCGAGTCTTCAGGTTGACAGCCCCAATGACAGTGGAACACTTCCTGCAGGACTGTCCCGCACATGAAAAGCTAAGGGCAGAGACCTGGCCTGCCAACACACCGATGAGAGAAAAAGCTTCAGGGATCACTGGAGGGCTTCCGCCGTACAGCAGCCTTCGCCAGTGCCTCTGGGGTTCCTGTCTGGGTGAACGAAGAAGAAGAAAGAAGACACACCTCCTTATCCCTTTCCCACTCTGTGTCCATCCTCAAAACGTAGAGTAAACGACTGGCTCTCAGTGTGACTCGGCTGACTGCAGTGGCACCACTGGTAACAGACACAGGAAGCGCAACCACAGTAAAAGCTATGCCCCTCCCCCCCTCCCTCCCCCCCCTCCCCCCCCCCCCCCTTCCACCCCGAAAGAATATAACCCCTCTGTGCCGAAGCAGTTTCCCTTGGAGATGCTCCACTTGGACGACGTTTTATTCTTTCATTTCTCGCATCGGGTAACCCGCCGTAAACTGATACGCCAGAGCCGTGATTAAAAAAAATTCAGTGTATGTGGACATACCATGGGATTATTCTCAGAACTAACATTGTGTCTGAAAGTTGGCCTTTCACCATCTGAGACCTGACATCACGTGACATCAGGTAGTGTTGGATCAGAGATTAGATAATGAGTAAGTCGGATTGTAAGATAATGAGATGTGGATATCATTGAGAAGAGGGGATTAAGACCTTTTCGGTGATGGGTAATGGATTTCTGCACGTTAAAAACTGAAAACATGACGGCTTACCAAAGTGTCCCAATTGTAGATCCACGGAAGCCATTTTTAGAGAAAAAAAAAAAAAAAAAAAAAAACAAAAAAAAACGCGGTACAGTCAAGAAAAAATCAAGGAAATGAAGCGAACAGGCCTCGACTGATTACATTTCTTTCTCAGTTTTAAAGAAAAAAAAGCAACATGTAACGAATTTTAGAAGCGTTGCTACGAGCTAAATGAGAAAAGTCGTTTTATCATCAAAATGATCACGGTTGGTTGTTGCTTGCGACATAACTTACCCGCATCGACTTGTCTATCATGTTGTGAAAAATCGTCACCGATGTCATGGTAAGAATCCTTTAAAACAAAGGAAAGAACTGTTTGGGGGGTTTCTACGAGAGCGTATGTGGTTTCAATCATTTTAAGACCATGTATTCAATTTCAAGGTTTCTGGTTACACAACTGACCTAATGCCGAACA
>JADBJO010008652.1:25000-27500 GCA_016801955.1 Conus betulinus
CCGCCATGAAACTGATCCCTCGTCATCAGGCAGAATCATGATGAATTTCCACATTTTTAACAAGGGGAGGGGTAGGGAAGATGGGGGTTGGGGTTTGGGGTAGGGGGGAAGAAACGAAAGTAACGATTCTGTGCAGTTCAAAAACGTTTCTCTGTATTCTTTCGGGTTTTGATGATTGGGAAAAAAATAATGAGGACTATCAGCAGTTCAAAAACGTTTGTCTCTATCTTTTTTTTTTGCGCGTCTGTCTGTCTCACTATCATCTCTTCCCCTGTCTGTCTGTATCTCCCTCTGTCTCCTGCGCTTTATCCCTTTTTCTCTCTCTCTCTCTCTCTCCTCTCTCTCTCGCTCTCTCTCTCTCCTCTCTCGTCTCTCTCTCTCCTCTCTCGCTCTCTCTCTCTCTCTCTCTGTTTGTCTGTCTCTGTCGCACAGACGTTCACACTCTCTCTCTCACACTCACTCATTCACTCTATATTTCTCTCTCTCTCTCTCTCACACACACACACCCACACACACACACACACACACACACACACACACACACACACACACACACACACACACAAGGACGCACAACAACACTCGTACATACCCATCAAGTTACCGCGCTTGCGCGCGTACGCACGCATACACGCACGCGCTCGCGCACGCACGAACGCACGCACATTATCAGAAACATTTATGATTTTCTCAGACCTCTTAGAAAAGAAATATATCAGAACGAAGGTAGGGAACTCCTCTTCTACAAGAAGAAAATTACACATAGGCATTCCTCAGGGGTCTGTTATTGCCCCCTTTACTTTTTAATATTCTAATGTACGATTTACCCACAAAAATTACTAAAAAATATAGAACTAGCCCAATATGCAGATGACATATGCGTATGGATGAAAGTGACATTAAAAAATGTACATGTCAGATCACAAAACTATATTTAAAAGTTAATGAAAAAGAATTAAATACCTTTGCTGTTTACATGACTGAAAATGGTTTGCAAATATCAACTGAAAAAAACACACATGATGTTATTTAATACTGGATCTGATCCGGTAATGTGCCTTTATTTCAAGTCACGGCATACCCATCAATATACAAAAATAGTGAAATTCCTCGGAGTAAATTTGACATCAAAGTTGTCATGGAATTTTCATGTAGAGCATATTCTTACAAAAAGCTCGAAAAAACTTTAAATCTATTAAAGATTATTAGCAAGCATGCTGGGCTCAGGACATAGTCACTTTTTTTGCACCTTTCTACTGCACTGGTCAGATCAAATTAACGTATGCACAAGAGGTGTTCTTCAGTGCACCCAAATACTTACTGAAAAAAAAACTCCAAAGTATTGATTCCAAAGCATATGAAATAGCCATGGGACTACCAGTCCATGCCTCTTGTCTGATTTACCTCTGTTCAGGAGCAGTTATGTCCCTTGATATCTTAATGGAGTGTCCTGCGCGTGCCTGTACCCATCGTCACACAGCGCAGGCCTCCAAGGGTGGTACAGGACTGCTCAAAGGGCAGGTGAAGACAGTGCTTCTCTGGGTCCTCCCCAGCACCTTCGGTTGTTTTCTTTTTTTTCTTCTTTGCCTTAACTAGGCTGACCCTGGAGAAAGGTCCAGTGACGGTGTGAGGAAAGACCCACTGACCACAGGGAAAGTCCTGTTGACAGTGGGAAAGACTACAACTTTGGATTCTCTCTTGAGGGCACATAAGACCGTATGGCGAAAGCTTGGCTGTGTCTGGAGTGGCACTGTCTCATCTGTCCTTGGGCAGGGTGGATGGGTCTGTGGGGTGTGCTCGACAGCTGGAGGGTGGTGTTTTTTCGCCGGTGGCTCTGCAGTCATGAAACACGGGCTGGTACACCATGGGGATGCTACTTTTAAGGCTGTTATGAGTTGCATCCTGTAGTCTGATTTACCTCTGTTCAGGAGCAGTTTATGTCCCTTGATATCTTAATGGAGTGTCCTGCGCGTGCCTGTACCCATCGTCAACACAGCGCAGGCTTCCAAGGGTGGTACAGGACTGCTCAAAGGCAGGTGAAGACAGTGCTTCTCTGGTCCTCCCACATATACTTCCTCGATTCTAGAATCCTCAGACATCAAACTAACATCTATTTGCAAAGAGATCTGTTGTGTCTCCTACCCTTCCCTGGAAACTATTACGTGCACATTTTGATATTGAACATACAGATTTACCAAAGGCTGAAAAACTAATTTTGTTATTATTTATATCAAAATGCATTTGCATGATCACTATTTCCAATCATTTTAAGATATACACTGATGGATCATTAATCAATGAACATGCAGGTGCAGCATACATTATCCCGGTCTTAACAAAGAAAAGTCCTATTATCTCGGAAAAAAAAAACATATCTATATTCACTGCTGAGTTAACTGCTATAATTATGACTTTAAAGTTTGTACTGATTACCCTCAAAATTCATTCAAAGTTGTTTTATGTGTAGATTCCAAGTCAGTTCTTACTGCATGAAGAATTT
>JADBJO010008652.1:35000-40000 GCA_016801955.1 Conus betulinus
CTCGTTTCGCAGGTCAGAACTGCCATTTCAACAGAATTTGTAAGTGGGTGAAGTCTGCATGTAATTTTCAAATTGTCATCGCCCGAGCGACATTAAAGTGCTGAAATAATGTTAGCGGATTCTCGTGGATTCTTACAGCTAGAGAGTAGGTTGTTAACTAAATGACGAATAAACTTATCATCATAAAGATCGCTTTTCCTCGAGACACGAGACGAAGTTGACGATGAGTGTTTTGTTCCTTCCTTTCGCCGAAGGGGTAGCTGATGAGGTATTGGTATTGTTTGTTGGCTTAAGGAATTACCGGTAGAGAATTCCAGAGATTTGTGGTGGAAGGTATAAATGAATTCATGAATTCTGATGGAGCTCAGTGCTCAGTTTTGATACAGTGTGTTCTAAAAGTCTTCGTCTCCGGTGAGAAAATTCTGTCTGAAAACAAACTGGGGATTGTAAGATGATCCGAAGCAAAGCCGTGTAACATCTTGCACATCAATGATTTGTGCCTGTTGTTCCTTCTGTCTTTAAGGGGACACAATCTCTGATTCTTGGTATAATTTTGGATGACTTGTCCCTGGAACAGCTCCAGTCATCGTTCTTATTGCTTCAAGCTAAAAAAAGTCTTGAAGAGAACTTCAGTTGTGTACTAGTACAATTATCCCCCATAATATCGGCATTATCAAAATGTCATAGTACAAGGAATTGTAGTGCAATAGTTCTGACGCTTTTTTCTGTAAAGTATGTTCGTATAAGACTTTTTAGACAAGATACCAATTTACTACTTAGCTTTTAAAAATTTTTATGTTTATACTTTGATGACTGTCTGAATCTGGTAGTTCACGTTTACCTTGGAGTGGTGCGGTACGCAGTTGCTTGTTTGTCTAATCTACGTAGTTGTGCAGTCCCAGAAGCATGGGTAAGATTTCGTTATGTCTGCGATAAAACATTTAACAGTTCTGTCTTCTTCTTGTTGAATTTAGCTGTCCAGTGCTTTGCGCAAGAAACTTGTCTTTTCTTAGTTAAAATTGACAATTTGTACATGGACATCTGACATCTGGGTTACTTTGGGTTACTTTGTGCTAAGGAAATGCTGCTCGTCATTTAGCAAATAGCTTGATGTTTGATTGGTGTCAGACACAATATCGTTAATGCGTTTACGAAATAAAAGTGGACCTTTTACAGATCCTTGAAAACACCCGCGGGAAGTCTTTTGTAATTTAACTTAATCAGCTTTTATCATAACTTTTTGAATACTAGTAAAAGGTGATAAGCATACTCAAGCGTATCTGCAAGTAAGTGTTCACAGGACTTTTTGATAAAGCAACAACAATAACAACAACAACAAGAAAAGTATCAGCGCTTTACATACAAATTTACGTGTGTGTGTGTGTGTGTACAAAACGTGTGTGTGTGTGTGGTGTGTGTGTGTGTGTGTGTGTGTGTGTGTGTGTGTGTGATTGTGTAACTCGTGTGTATCTGTGTGGTAAGTGTATTATAGTATACTTTTGTAATCAGCAAGTAAGTTTAAACTTTTTCGGGAAGCACATACAAATTTCATGTGTATGTGCGTGCGTGTGTGCATGCGTGTGCTGCGTGCGTGCGTGCGTGCGTGCGTGCGTGTGTGTGCGTGCATGCGTGCGTGCGTGCGCTGCGCCGAGTGTGTGTGTGTGTTTGTGTGTGTGGTGTGTGTGTTGTGTGTGTGTGTGTGGGTGTGTGTGTGTGAAATAAAATTGCAGTGAAGTAATTTGGTCATTATTCAATTGATTGAAAGTTGTTTTTTGTTTGTTTGTTTTTTTATAGATAAGACGATAAAGCACAAAGTCGCTATTTCCAAATAAACTCCTGTGGAGGTTCACTGTAGCCACTTTTCTTTCTCTTCGAAATTCCTGCCCACGGACCAGCAAACCGCCAAAGAATCAGGCGGGACTGCAAAATGCTGGCAGGAATTGAACACACGCCTCCAGTCATGTAGCATTATAATCCACCGGGACCGGTGTTTGCGTGCAAAACGTGCCCCCCCCGACGCCCAGGGGACGTCGGTCTCCCCACGGGACGGGAGGGAAGGATGGGGCTGGTGTGGGCTGGTTGGGAGTGGGGGGGCGGTGGGGGGGGGGGGGGGGGGGGGGTAGGGGGGGCGGGGGGGGGCATTTTTCCGTAGGGAGAGGAACAAAGCTGGCCATTGTCTTCCACTGTCTGGCAATGTCCGAGTTGACAATATTGACCAGCGGTCCAGTGGCGCAGTCGGCAGGGCGCCAAGATGGGTGGGAATGGAGAGGAGGCTGAGGGGAGAGAGGGGATGGGGATGGGGTTGCGGGGGGGAAAGAGGGGAGAGAGGGGGATCCCGATGGCTGGCTGCTTTCTCGTTCTCTTGACAGACACTGGGGTTTCCTTTTTTTTTTTTTTTTTCTTTTTTGTTTTTTTTTCCTTTGTCCTCTTTTGTTCTCTCTCCGTTTCTCTTTTTTTTTTTTCTCTCTCTTTTTCTCTCTTTTTTTTCTCTTTGCCTCTTTTGTGTTTTGCTATTTTGTTTTCGCCGTTTTAGGGGTGCTAATTTTTTTTCTTGTTTACGTGTGTGTGGTGTGTGTGTGGTGAGAGAGAGAGAGCGAGAGTGTGAAGTGTGTGTGTGTGTGTGTGATGGGTCTGCTTGCAAGGCGGGCACCTAATCGTGCGGCGGCGGGAAGCAGCGGACGTGAGCTTCGAAGCGTCGTAGCGGATCTTTCGGCCAATCTTGGGCGTGCATTTACGGGGCGTTTGTACCAGCGGCGGGCGGCAGTGCGGCGGGTTGGGCCACTCAACAAATCAAAATTCACACACTAACGTAAAAAAAGACAGAAAAAAGGTATGCTTTCTGGATTGCATTTTATGGGTGTTTTGTGGACGTCTTCTTAGTTGAAGGCCTTTCACTACACATGCACTGACAAAGAAATTCCGTCTTTTAGAAATGTCACATACTCTTGGGAATCGTGTGTCCTTTTTCTTTTGACATTACAAACATCAGTTCAATGTCTGACAATAAGCAGCGATCTGCGTGACGAGGTGAGTTCTGTGTAGAATAGCGCGCGCGCGCGCAATGTGTGTGTCTGGTGTGTGTGTTGTGTGTGTGGGTGTGTGTGTTGTGTGTGTGTGTGTTGTGTGTTGTGTTTGTGTGTGTGTGTGTGTGTAACCTGTTCAGGGTAATGGTATCCGTGCAAGTGAAACGTTTTAAAAAGATGTTAAAGGAAACTGATATTCATGCCTGAATTATTCTTGACACGGAGCGATGACACAGAGAGAGAGAGAGCGAGAGAGAGAGAAAAGGAGAGAGAAGGAGAGAGACGCGAGAGAGAGCAGAAAAGAGAGGAATATCAACACTTCGTGCGCATGATAACTGACCCCAAACGAACCTCTAATGTGTGTGGAAGTCAGGTCGGAGGTAAGGCGAGTGCAGTCTAAATTGTTATCCATCCATTTAGTTTTTTACCGCTACGACGGGCTTTTTTTTTTTTTTTTTTTTTTTTTTTTTTTCTTTCAAACCGTGCAAAGCCTCATGTTTATGCTGTCACCCGCTCTGGGAAAACAAGTCCTCCTCCTGCGCGGAACGACAGCTGTAACACAACCGTTTTACACACATGGATTAAAATGAACATCAGGATAACTAATCTATTGATGCGCTGATGAGAAAATAGGCTGCGTCGCTCAAGGCGCTAAACACTCCTCTTCTCTTCATTTCGCCCCCGTTTTAAAAAAAAAAAAAAGAAAAAAAGAAAAAAAGAAAGAAAAAACGGAAAATGCGTACCACGAATGACACAAATTTCAATGCAAGAAAAGTGAGACCAACATGTGCTAATGGACATTTAGCAAATTCGTGTTCACTGTGGACAAGTGCGTACATTTTCAATATCTTGTCGTCCCGATGACAAAAAAAAAAAAAGAAAAAAAAAGAAAGAAAGAAAAAGAAAGAAAAAAAAAAAAAAAAAAAGGCCTTCATGTTCTGTAGAAAAACAATGTGCGTAGATCCTGCTGGGAAACAAACACTGAGAATGGGGGAAACAAGATCGGAAGAACGACACCTCCCCCCCCCCCCGTCCCCTCCCCCTCCCTCCCCCCCCCCCTACTCCCCCCCCCGCTAACCTCGCCCCCCCCCCACAGTGTACGACCTCCCCCCCCCCCCCCACCCTTCTCCCCCACCTCCCCGAAGACCTCCCCCCCCCCCCCCCGACCTGGCCCTCCCCCCCCCCCCCCGCCCCCCCCCCCCCCCCCCCCCCCCCCCCCTCCCCCCCCCCCCCCTAAGTAAAAAAATAAGAAAATAAGGAGAAGAAAAGCAGAGCCAGAGCGTGACAGGAGGAGGAAATTTCCGACACAGTATTTTCAAAATCATGGGATGCAATTTCTACTGGTAAAAAAGGGAAAAAAAAAAAAAAAACCACCCACCTCCATCTGCTCTTCTACCCCCTTCTCCCCCCCCTAACCAACCCCCCCCCCCCCCCCCTACCACACACACACACCCCACACACACACACACACACACACACACACACACACACACTCCAACCACACCTCCAAACATTTCCGGGGAACTATCATCGCTTGATTTATTCAGTTAAGTATGATTAAGTTTACTGTAAACAACATTACTCGTCTTTGCAACAACACCTCCCCCCCCACCTCCCCCCCCCCCCCCCCCCCCCCCCCACCCCCCCCCCCCCCCCCCCCCCCCCCCCCCCCCCTCCTTTTTTTCTTTCTTGTTTTCCTTCTCGAAAGTGAAGCAGGTGACTGATTACAATTCTGTGCCTTTTAAAGAAAACGTTTAGATGTACATAACTCCAAAACAAAGGCTAAGCCTTCAGAGAATGAACGCCAAGATCCTCCAGCGCTCACCACGCAGAGGACGGTAGTCCCATGGTGCTGGAGGAACAACAAAATGATGGACGATGCCAACATTCAAAACGTTTTTGTTTCCCGACCTTTAGCCGTTACAGGCAATATTTCTGTTGTTTTGCATACGGAAAGAAGATTCACGAGGGGATTTC
>JADBJO010008652.1:42500-45000 GCA_016801955.1 Conus betulinus
CGTGCATCTCTGTTTGTTTTCATATTAGGATTGCCGTCCATCTCTGTTTGTTTTCATATTAGGATTGCCGTGCATCTCTGTTTTCATATTAGGATTGCCGTGCATCTCTGTTTTTTTCATATTAGGATTGCCGTGCATATCTGATTGCCGTGCATCTCTGTTTTCATATTAGGATTGCCGTGCATCTCTGTTTGTTTTCATATTAGGATTGCCGGATTGTTTGCATATTAGGATTGCCGTTTCATATTTTCATATTAGGATTGCCGTGCATCTCTGTTTGTTTTCATATTAGGATTGCCGTGCATCTCTGTTTTCATATTAGGATTGCCGTGGCATCATGTTGTTTTCATATTAGGATTGCCGTGCATCTGTTGTTTTCATATTAGGATTGCCGTGCATCTCTTTGTTTTCATATAGGAGGATTGCCATCCTCTCTGTTTTCATATTAGGATTGCCGTGCATCTCTGTTTGTTTTCATATTAGGATTGCCGTGCATCTCTGTTTGTTTTCATATTAGGATTGCCGTGCATCTCTGTTCTGTTTTCATATTAGATTGCCGTGCATCTCTGTTTTCATATTAGGATTGCCGTGCATCTCTGTTTGTTTTCATATTAGGATTGCCGTGCATCTCTGTTTGTTTTCATATTAGGATTGCCGTGCATCTCTGTTTGTTTTCATATTAGGATTGCCGTGCATCTCTGTTTGTTTTCATATTAGGATTGCCGTGCATCTCTGTTTGTGTTTTCATGCCGTGCATAGGATTGCCGTGCATTGCCGTGCATCTCTGTTTGTTTTCATATTAGGATTGCCGTGCATCTCTGTTTGTTTTCATATTAGGATTGCCGTGCATCTCTGTTTTCATATTAGGATTGCCGCATCTCATCTATAGGATTGCCGTGCATCTCTGTTTTCATATTAGGATTGCCGTGCATCTCTGTTTGTTTTCATATTAGGATTGCCGTGCATCTCTGTTTCATATTAGGATTGCCGTGCATCTCTCTGTTTTCATATTAGGATTGGCCGTGCATCTTCATTGAGGTTTTCATATTAGGATTGCCGTGCATCTCTGTTTGTTTTCATATTAGGATTGCCCGTGCATCTTGTTTTCATATTAGGATTGCCGTGCATCTCTGTTTTCATATTAGGATTGCCGTGCATCTCTCTCTGTTTTCATATTAGGATTGCCGTGCATCTCTGTTTGTTTTCATATTAGGATTGCCGTGCATCTCTGTTTTCATATTAGGATTGCCGTGCATCTCTGTTTTTTCATATTAGGATTGCCGTGCATCTCTGTTTTTTTCATATTAGGATTGCCGTGCATCTCTGTTTGTTTTCATATTAGGATTGCCGTGCATCTCTGTTTGTTTTCATATTAGGATTGCATCCGTGTTTTCATAGGATTTCGTGTTTGTTTTCATATTAGGATTGCCGTGCATCTCTGTTTTCATATAGGATGGCCGTGCATCTCTGTTTTCATATTAGGATTGCCGTGCATCTCTGTTTTCATATTAGGATTGCCGTGCATCTCTGTTTGTTTTCATATTAGGATTGCCGTGCATCTCTGTTTTCATATTAGGATTGCCGTCCATCTCTGTTCGTTTTCATATTAGGATTGCCGTGCATCTCTGTTTGTTTTCATATTAGGATTGCCGTGCATCTCTGTGTTTTCATATTAGGATTGCCGTGCATCGGACTCTTCCGCTCTGTGAACCCTGATTTTTCTTTCTTTCTTTCTTTCTTTTTTTTTTTTTTTTTTTTTTGTTTTTTTTTGTTTTTAAGGCAGAGCAACGATGTCTTGATCCATTCAATATGAAACAATGTCCCATTTTCAAGTGACTCATAGGGGGAAGACCCCGAGCTGGTCATTGAGGAACGTGGGCCACCGTAATCCAAACTTGATACACGCTCGCACGCGCCCGAAGCTCACCTTAGCTTAGGAGTCGACACAGGTCGGCGCGAGTCAACAGTTTACGAAATGAAAATTGTTGTTTGAAGGCACTGGGGGGGGTGTGTGTGTGTGACAAAAGGGTGAAATTTGTATTCACCGGGCCCAGAGCTCGGAGCCTGTGATGTGAAGGAAGACCGGGTCCCGTTTCAAAGAAGCCTTGACGGTGGTGCTGAATTGTAATGCGTTGTCATACACCTGGCGGGACGATTTGTTCTTCATAGGAAGAAGGACTTAGGGGTGGGGGAGAGAGGGTTGCTAATGTTGAGAGTTGCGGTGGGGGGCGGAGGATCAGGAGGAGAGAGAGAGAGGGGGGGGGAGGAGAGGGGGGGGGAGGGAGGGAGAGGGAGAGGGAGAGAGAGAGAGAGAGAGAGAGATTTGCTGTGGAAAAGCTCATTCTTACCATGAAAATATAGACTGGAATTAGAAAGCAGTTGAAAAGGTTAGAGAGAGGAGAGAGAGAGAGTGTGTGTGTGTGTGTGTGTGTGTGTGTGTGTGTGTGTGTGTGTGTGTGTGTGTGTGCTGCGGTAAGACACGGTCGTTGCAGGAAAACAT
>JADBJO010008652.1:60000-70000 GCA_016801955.1 Conus betulinus
CATTCACTACTTTTCATTCTGATACACACTACATTTTATACAAATGTAGCTGGATTTTAGTTACTGTAATTTTATTTCGGATTTATCATCAGAGACACAGACTTGAAAAAGGATAGAGGTTTCGTGTATTAGGCGGTATCAGCTCTCTTCTTTTATCAGCTTTGTTTAGGCAAACAGGTACCCTATGCATCTTATCTTCGACATTCACTTAAAGGGGACACGGGACATTCATCGTCCATTCTTCAGTCATGTTTAAATGCCAAAAAATGTGAGCGCATAGAAGACATTCCAAACTTAAGATTTTAGTGACATAATCTCTCAGTGTCATATAGTGAACTATTAAGAGCTAATCAAAATAATTTCCTGTTAAAGTGTGTGTGTGTGTGTGTGTGTGTGTGTGTGTGTGTGTGTGTGTGTGTGTGTGTGTGTGTGTGTGAAAATGCAATAGGAAGCAGAATCCGAAATGGTGGAATTCCAGTCATGTTTGAAATCATAGTGAGCCGTGTCTTAAGTTTTGTAATGCACACATTTACATTTCCTACCCCGTGCGACTCCCAAACAGTACTTAAACGAAATCAGTACAGTATGTTTCGGACTTTGCAAGCCCTATACAATCTTTTGTTAGGAACTATACTTACCTGGTGTACGTTTTTTTTTAAAGTATTTTTAATTTTCTAATATTGTGACCCTCAGCCAACATGCCCACGCATTTTGATGAAGTTATTACATACAGTGGATACTGTCTTTTGGTCCATAAATTTAAAGCATGGAAATAGAATTACATACATACATACATACATACGTACATACATGCATACATACAAACATACATACATACATGCATACATACATGCATGCATGCATGCATGCATGCATACATACATCATCCATACATACATAAATACATTCAGACATACATACATACATACAGAGAGAGGTAAAGAGGGGTTGGAAGGTGGGAATGAGAGACAGGTGTGTGTGTGTGTGTGTGTGTGTGTGTGTGTGTGTGTGTGTGTGTGTGTGTGTGTGTGTGTGTGTGTGTAAAGGAGACAGACAGAGAGAATCGAAAACTGAATTGCCTGTGTGAAGGATAAACTTGAATTTGTCTTACCCTACCTCCTCGTGGCTTTCACCCTTCACATGCCTATCGCTCACCTCCGTCCCCGTCCCTCTCTTACCCTCACCCACCCTCCATCCCCAGCGACACCCCCATTCACTCTCCCTCCCACCCTAAAATGAAACCAAAAGGAACAGAAAATCAGCATGTGAAATCTTGCAAGGTAGACCATAATTGTACGATATTTGTAAAAATGTTAAATCTTGTTGAAACCCCTAAAGATTCAGGCCTACAAATTCAACGAAAACTAACAATTATCATGACAGGCAGAATGTTTCACAGCTGCTAATATTTTGACAAGCTCAAATGCAAACTGCAACTCGAAACGAAATGCAAACCAAAATACATATTGACAAGCGTAACACATCCAGCGCTGTTTTATTCCTGGTAAAAAACACTTATTCCTTTCTTAACTCACAAACACGCGCTGTCTCTCTCTCTCTCTCTCTCTCTCTCTCCTCTCTCTCTCTCTCTCTCTCTCTCTCTCTCTCTCTCTCTATCTATCTATCTATCTATCTATATCTATCTCTCTCTCTCACACACACACACACACACACGCTCTCTCTCTCTCTCTCTCTCTCTCTCTCTCTCTCTCTCTCTCTCTCTCTCTCTCAAACACACACACACACGCACGCACGCACGCACACGTACGCACGCACGCCCATTCACACACACCCACGCGCACCCACGCACACATCCACGAGCGCGCGCATACACACATACACACACACACACACACACACACACACACACACACACACACACACACACACACACACACACACACACACACACACGATAACAGCCACCCAGCAAGCCACCCAAGGCAACCTGAGAGACAGATAGACGGTGAAGCTTGAATTGCGTTTTGCATACATCACTGCATGGAAAAGTGCACAGGTAACAAGATATATGTTCATCGTGTAAACTAGAAAAGGAATTACTTTAAAAAGAAATTATTTATGCCGGTTTGCGTTATACGAGTTGAATCAATCAGTACGAGCTAACAACACATTCACAACTGTGAAATCCCCAATTTCGAACTCTTGCAGAATATTCTTTTTTAAAGATTCTCACGGAAAGATCCACACACACACACACACACACACACACACACACACACACACACACACACACACACACACACACACACACACTGTTGAGTATCGATGGTTCTTGTTTCCGAAGATTGGTTTTAGGCCCCAAGGTAAATCGCAAACAGCAACAGCACTAGCAAAACTGAAGCGAACCGTAGCACCGAGAACATCGCTCCCAGAACCAAACTGAAGCGTTTGCATTCACTTTTGATCTACTTGCTGTATGCATGCAAGTCATGGATTCTGTCTGTATATACGCAAGTCATGGACTTCCGGTATGCGCGGAAGTCGTGGATTCTGTTTGTATACGAAAGTCATGGACTTCCCGTATGCACGCAAGTCGTGGATTCTTTCTTTATGCACACAGATCGTGGACTCTTCCTACATGCATAGAAACCGTGGGCTCTTCCTGTGCGCACACAAGTCATGCACTGTTCCTGTATGCACGCTAGTCATTAACTCCTGTACATACACTGATCATGGACTCTTCCTGTAATGCACAAAAATCGTGGACTCATTCCGTATGCACGCAAGTCAAGGGCTCTTCCTTATATGCACACCACCATTCAGAGACTGCTCCTATACGCGTGTAAGTCGTGAATTCTTTTTGTATGCAGGCAAATCAGGGACTGTTTGCATATGCACGCATTTCATTAACTCTTCCTGAATACACGCAAGTCTTGGACCCTTCCTTTAAGCATGCAGGTAATGGACTCTTTCAATCTGCACGCAAATCATGGACTCCCATGCGCACGCTAGTCATGATGTCTACTTATAGGCGCGTAAGCCGTGGACATTTCCTATATGCACGCGGGTCATGGGGTCTACCTGTATGGACGCGAGCCATGGACTGTGTGTACACGAGCTATGGACTCTTCCTGTATGCACGCGAGTCATGGGAATCATCCTGTATGCAACGAGTCATGGACTCTTCCTATATATACACGAGTCACTGACTCTTCCGGTATGCACACAAGTCGTGAAATCTTTCTGTATTCACACAAGTCGTGGAATCTTCCTATATGCACACGAGTCATGGACTCTTCCTGTATGCACAAGTCATGGACTCCTCTTGTTTGCACGCGAGCCATGGGATCTTCCTATTGCACACAAGTCATGGACTCTTCGATTATGTTCGCAAGTCATGGAGCTCTTTCCGCATGCGGGCTTTCATGGACTTTTCATGGACTGTAACAAGTAATGGACTGTTCCTGTACGCACACAAATTGTGGACTCTTCCTGGCACACAAATTGTGGACTCTTCCTGTATGCACACAAATGTGTGGACTCTTCCTGTATGCATGCAAGTCATGGAGTCTTCCTGTGTGCACGCAAATCATGGACTCTTCCTATATGCACGCAAGTCACGGAGTCTTCCTGTATGCATGCAAGTCATGGACTCTTCCTGTGTTTACGCACGTCGTGGACTTTTCCTGTATGTATGTCAATCATGGACTCTTCCTATATGCACGCAAGTCATGGACTCTACGTCTATGCGCGCAAATCATGAACTCGACCGCAGAACTCCAAAGCAGTGGAGATGAGGCGCTTTCAGAAGAGTACTGGCCATACTTTACACGGAGTATGGCGAAAACGACCAAAATCGTAGAACTGAGTTCACAAAAACTATAATGCAGCATGTTAAACGCTACGAAGACCTGTTGATCATAATGTGGGAGGGGGGTAGGAGCTGGGGTATGGTCATGTGACAACATTAAGTACACTGTCCTAGACATCATCCAAGGAATAGTGCTGGGAAAGAAGAGGAGACGGAGCAGAGAGAGAAAGAGGTGGTCAGACAACGTTGCAGAGTGTGCCGTGAAGAACTTCAGCCACAACGCAGGCGTTTTTGTCACCACCGGCAGAGGCGGAGACACCTGGTGTAGCGGTCATCACTGCAGTAGCCCCACGACCCTGCAGGGCTCCGAGACCTGTGGTCAATGATCAGTGAGTCTGCACTGGCCCTCTCTCCCCCGCTTAAGACTCGCCGCTGTTCCTTCACCTCCACCTATCCGGGAATCTTGTAAGACCGTTGGGGCGCCACAGAAGACTTTGCAACTAGCCTCCTCCAATCCTCCCGGTTCTCAGAAGCTCTTAGGCAGATGCTGAGTGTGAGGCCAGTCTATTCACTGATGTTGTCCTCCCATCTCTTTCTCTCCGTCTTCCTGTCCTTCTGCCTCTTCGCGGTGTTCCTTATAGAATGGTTTTGGCAAGTCCTGTTGATCTTGATACAGGACCATACTATTTCATCGCTATTTCATCGGGTTTCTGGATATCGTTCTCGTTACGTTCCATCATAACCCACGAGACGACACTATCCGAACCGAGCTGCGCAGACGACACAAAAAAAAAAGCGAACACGGGCTGGCCCAGCCTAAATCCAACCAGCCATCAGGGACTTCAGAAAACCAACAACTGTCCGGACATTCAAGCTGCCTTGGTTTTGAATGTAAATCCCTGACCACACAGGCACACACGTGCACACATTCACCACAAAGGGGTCATCGGCGCAACTGGGGCGGACTCACCATGCAGGGAATGCAGAAGGAGAGCAACCTTGGTCACACCATCGCAGTTTTACTGTCAGGTAGCCACACGTGGGCGACAGGGGGAAGAGGGCGGGCAGGCCGATCGGGGTTGAGGTCGGATGGAAATATTTCCAGCCGGGGAGATCTCCGAACGGCTGGCGGCGGTGTTGAATGCCGCCGGAATGCTCTTTGTTGACCGGCAGCGAGATCATTTTCTTCTGAGATGTATTATTTGTTGTGGGTATAAGTCTCTCTCTCTCTCTCTCTCTCTCTCTCTCTCTCTCTCTCTCTCTCTCTCTCTGTGTGTGTGTGTGTGTGTGTGTGTGTGTGTGTGTGTGTGTGTGTGTGTGTTTTTCCTCCACTCATCCACGTGTGCAGTGGTCATAATAGTGGAGGTGTAAGTTGCTTAATCCAGGTTTGTCGCGAAAGATAGGTTGTAAACAGCAAAACTGATTTTCACAATCAGTGTTGGATTAAAAGACACCACCTCGCGGTTTACGTTGCCTGTAAACCGCCTTGGCACTGACATCGAGGCAGGGTATAATGGCAAAACCAATTTCAGTTCACCGTATCTTACGTCTTCGTTCACCATTTTAGCTATGAAGAGCCACGAATCTGAAGTTGATTTGTCTTTCATGTTGGGGAGGATGAAGTTCACTTTTACTTATGTGTTCAGATCTAAGGGATGCAGAGAACATCCTATCCCAGACAGGTACTTCAAACAACTTTGTTTGCTTACGTTTTCTTAATTAAGTTAATGTCGTCGAGAAATGAGAATATTGTGAAAACTGTTCGCGCATATTTCAGCAAAGCATTTAATGGACCAAGTCGCTCTGCAACATAATAATCACTTATGTCAATGTATGCCAAGTTGCAATTTTTCTACAAGTGCTTTACCCCTTTTAACATGGTATGGCCCCTAGGATTAATCTCTCTCTCTCTCCCTCTCTCTCTCTCTCTCTCTCTCTCTCTCTCTCTGGAAGTGCACGCATCTCTTTGTAGATTCAGGGAAAGGTTAATTGTACACAGTTCTTAACGTGTGTCAATGCTTGGTTTACCGGTGAGACTGAGTAAGACTGCAAAACTTTCCTCGTTTGCTTTTCATGTACTGTGACACCCCAGTGTTCTCAGGCATTTTCAAGTGCGCGGCTCAAAGATGAATGAGAGTGAATGCAAGGGTTTCTGATATGACAAGATTTTGCCCGTGAGCTGAAAGTGAAAAGAGGATCACTATCTTCCCCCCTTCCACCACCTCAATTAAAAAAAAAAAAAAGTTTGCTTCCACTTCAAAGAATTCACTGGAGCCCATGTGCTGTTGTTGATTATTTGACATCGAAGTCCATTTTCCTTTTTGCTTGTTTAAGCAGGTATTTGTCCAGTAACGACGAAAGGGTTGTGTTCCCGCAATTGTGGCCTGTCAACCAGATCCTCAGCTCCCAAGAAATCAAGAGAGAAAGGTCGGTACATCTGACGACTTCATAGGTCTCCATTTTGCTATTGTGCAAGCGCATTTTTTTTTTTGTCGTCCCCTCTTTTACTCTGTACCACTCCAGTCTCCTCAGCTACTATGGAGTCGCGAGAGAAAAGATCGGTGCATTTAACGATTCCATGGGTCTTTTGTTTGGCTGTTCTGGAAGAACATAAGTTTTGTTCCCCCCCCCTTCACTTTTGTACCACACCGGTCCCCCCCCCCCCCCCCCCCCCCCTCCTTCCCCCCCCACCTCCTTCAGTCCGTCTTTCCGTTTTCTGTCGGCTATCTATCTTCCTGTATAATGTAATGGCCCAAAGCAGTATTTGTGACATTTGTTTACTATTTGTGACTATACATAGTTTTTGGGTCTTGGTTTGTTTTTGATACAAAAATCTGATTGAGCCGTACCTTTACATTTAATTTATTGTACTGCTAATAAGAAAGTCTCTTCACACTCCTTCATAACGGGCTATGGCCTGTTTGAATATCAGTTCTGTTATCATCATCTCTCTGTCTGTCTGTCTGTCTGTCTGTCTGTCTGTTGTCTCTCTCTCTCTCTCTCTCTCTCTCTCTCTGTCTCTCTGTCTCTGTCTCTCTCTGTATCTGTATCTGTCTCTTCCTCTCTCTCTCTCTGTCTCTCTGTCTTTGTCTCTGTCTGTCTGTCTGTCTGTCTCTCTTCTCTCTCTCTCTCTCTCTCTCCTCTCTCTCTCTCTCTCTCTCTCTCTCTCTCTTGCTGCCTATCTCCTACATCAATTCTTGTATAAATGTATATGAATATTGATTTGTACTCCCTCCTTCCCTCTTCTCTCTCTTTTCCCTTTTCATCCTCCTCTCCTTTTTCATTTTCCATTGACATCCTCGCGTTCTCATTTTTTAAGGTTTCTGCAAAATTTGGATGAATTGGCTTTTTTGAAAGGTTGGTTGTGCCATTTGTATTGCAGTTTAGTATTCCTTCCATTATTGAGATCAGTCATTCATTACTGAAGCCCCCCCCCCCCCTTTTTTTTTTGTGTGTGTCTTTTTGACGTTTTTCTTTTTCTTCATTTTTTTTTGTCATTATTAAGGGCAAGACGTAAAAAATAACTGTCTGTATTGTGCTTATTGTTTTCTATCACTTGAAAATTCTCTCTCTCTCTCTCTCTCTCTCTCTCTCTCTCTCTCTCTCTCTCTCTCTCTCTCTCTCTCTCTGTAATAACTTATTTTTCGCTAGAGTAGATCTGTGTACCTGCTTCTCGTCGTCGTTCGGCACAATTACCTTTCACTTACCTTTCTTCCTTTTCCCCTGAAGCGTGTAGTCAGATTGTTCTTCCACACTTTACTAAACGCAGTTCTGATATATGTCGTGGACCGTCTTCATGTGCCCGACGCGCCTCAATGATTTGGATTTTTCTCACTTTAACGTAAGCAGTGCGTTTCCGCGAAACAACTGAAATGGGAAAAATATGAAATTGGTCGCGTCCACTTTCGCAAGAATGTGCTCCTTCCATTGAATGACTTGAGTTCAGATCGCTATTGGGGTAGGAGGGGGAGGGATGGGAGGAAGAGGAGTGGGAAATTTGGAAGGAGGACGGAAAGGAAGAGGAAGATTTGGTGAGGGGGACTTGAGGAGGAGGATGGGATATGAGAAGGAAGAGGAGGAATGGGGTGATACGGGAAAGAGGGGGGAGAAGGAGTGAGGTAGGTGTGAGGAGGAGGAGGACAACGATCGGGGAGATGAGAAAGAGGGGGGGGGGGGTGAAAAGTAGGTTTAGGGAAGAGGGAGGAGGATACAGGGAAAATAAGCTAGAACGATTTGGGAGGTATGGGGGAGGAGATGGATTGAACGAAGGGGGGGGGGGGGGGGATAGAGGGAGGAACACAGGAAGAGGGAAGCGCGGTGAATTGGAATCTTCCTACGCGACATTTGAGAAATGGACTTTGGATACTCTGGTGTCTCGGGTCATCACCCTATACACTAGACCACCATTCCTTTATTGCAGTTCCCTTTCTTTTCTTTTCTTTTTCCAAAATCGTAGCACATGGCTATCATTTCAAAACTGTAATAATGATTTAATACATCCGGAGAAACAAGAGGAGGTGCATTTTGTGTAAACGTCCGCTTTGTTAAAAAAAAAAAAAAAAAAAAAAAAAAAAAAAGGAAAAAAGGAAAGAAAGAAAAGAAAAAATGAGTTACATTCTTTTAAATGTGATCATGTTCCGTACGTCTTTGAAGCACAGGACATGCCACTCACAATTGAAGTGAAAGAAAAGTTCAGGCCGACATTCTTCACAATATGTACAATATGTATAGGTTAGAATATTTGTCAAATTATCTGTACAAGTTGCGTTGTATAATGGCATCTTGAACATACAGTGAAATTTAACGTTGCTGATGTAATTGCGTACGGTTGCCAGATCTGGTAATTTTTGCTCATATGGGGTAATAGCCTAGACATAAATAATTGTTCTGTATTTTTTTTCCTCTAGCATCCCCGATACGTATGATTGTGTGAAAGGAAAAGCAGCGCCTTCATGCAGGTTGTCAGAGTAAAAGGTAAGGCTTAAACAAATAAACCCACCTCCTTAAATGTGTTTTCATGATTATTCGCGGAATGACGACCTGACAACTTTTAAGTGGTAACCTCCTTTTAAAAGACCATGCGTGAGCCAGCTCGTTATAAAACCAGCCAGCATTAGATTTTTCTTAAAAGAAAGTCATAAAAAGAAACCAGATGAGCACCCTCTCTCTCTCTCTCTCTCTCTCTCTCTCTCTCTCTCTCTCTGAGCTGATTCAGCTGAAGTTGAAATGGGAAGCTACATGAATCGTTCGATCTCTAAAGATAAAACATTACTTGCATGTAGAAAACTGAATTTATCAAAAACCATAAAGCATAGGGGAATTTCCCGATGAAGGTTACTCAATAGTATAGTGATAAATAATAGACCACATGGGTTTTCCTTACTAGCTCTCGTACATAAACAGCTTTACATAAACAGTTTTGTTATGATCGGAAATTGTATGTTGCGTTTATTGATTTCGGAAAAGCATTTGACACGATAAATCGAAGTATTCCCTGGCTACTTCTCTTAAAAGTGGTATTAAAGGTAAATTATTCAGATGCATTTAAAGCATGTACAATGATGTCAACGCTAGAGTTCGATATGGTTCTATGTTAACTGATTACATTGCCTGCACATCAGGATTAAGGCAAGGATATGCTCGCAGCCCTGTTCTGTTCTCTCTTTTCATTAACGAACTGATGGTTGCAGTAATTGATAAAGGAAGACATGCGCGCTGGTTTTCACTTGATGCATTTTGAATTATCTATACTGTTGTTGGCTGACGATGTCCTTTTCATGGCAGAAAGTTACAGGTCTGCAAACACAATTGAACAGCCTACAGCATGCCGCTCCATCTCTTCAACTTAAAGTTAATGTGACTAAAAGCAATATCATAGTATTTCGGAAGGGTGGATCTTTGAGTGTGAGAGAAGAATGGTTGTATAACGGTGAACGAATGCCTGTGGTTAATGCGTATAAATACTTAGGATTTTTCCTCTGCACGCTTGAGCTTCACTGCTGCATGCAAAGACCTTGCAAGCAGAGTTATGAAATTGTTTGATTCTCTATACAGCCAGTTGTTCAGTATGGCTCTGAATTATGGGGCCTAGACAATGCTGTTGTCCATTGTGAATCAGTCCATTTTATTTGCTTTAAAGAAATTTTAGGAGTAAACAGGCGAACACCCAATGACCTTGCTTATGGTGAAACAAAGCGCTATCCAATATATATATAAATTCTGCTGTTA
>JADBJO010008652.1:75000-77500 GCA_016801955.1 Conus betulinus
CACACACACACACACGCACACGCACACACACACACGTGTGTGTGTGTGTGCGCGCGCACACACTCGCACACGCACGCACAATATGATGCTGTTCTTATAAGCTGGTAATACGGTTATCTTGGATGAATTTTCAACCTCGTTGCAAAACGCTTTAGACGCCGTGTGTGCTTATTGTTCCCGGAATCATCTAGAAGTAAACGTCTTGAAAACAAAAGTTCCAGTGTCCGCTAGAGATCTGGTAAGGAGATTGCCAGAATTTATGCATAACGTTCATGAATTAGAATTAACTTATTATTTGCAGTACCTCAGTTTTACATTTAATTGTAATAATAAATGGAAGTACGCACAAAACAGATTGTATGAACGAGCATCAGGGGCACTTTTTTTTTCTCTCATGTGTAAAGGTAGAAAACTAATTTGCTACCTTTAGATATATAAATTCAACTGTTTGACAAAATCATATCACCCATTTTACTTTATGGTTGTGAAGTGTGGTGCCCTCAAATGTCTGCTTTAGCAAGAAAATTACATATGAGATTTTATAAAACAGCGTTGAATCTTGATAGATTAATACCCACTCGTATGGTCCTTGGTCCTTGGTGACCTTAGTCGCTATCCAGTTGATAGTTTCAGTTAACAGAAGTGAAGAATTGTGATAGTTTGTCATGTAATGCGTATAGATTTATGTTAACATTTCACGCTTGGATGTATACAAAGCCCCCTACCTTCAAGCAATGGAAACCGCATTACGCAGTCTTGGTTTCGGAGGTTTATGGGTTAATCAACATAACCTTCAATTCACACGAGTGTCTTTTAAAAGCTTGATGAAAAGTGGCAGGGTTTCGTGTTTGAAATTTGAAAAAAAAAAAAAAAAAGATCTGGTACTTTGCTCTGATAATTTGGCAGCATGCCTTTTGAAATACAGAGCTTTAAATCATAACCTGCCCATACAGAGAGGGCGCGTGCAGGGGAACCGTGCATATTTCAAACAGAGAGGTTGCACTGGATGCAGTTTTAAAAGATACAGGCGACAAATTTCTCTCCATACATTTACGTCACTTGATTAGCAATAGTAGAAAAAGCTGCTGAAACATACTGTCACCAATACCCGAATGCAGTTCAATGCTGCAATTTATTTTCAGAGCTGACTAAATTTGTGAAAATTATGCAGAACCTAGGTGCTTCATTTTTAATATCTAACTGATGTTATTTGATAATTTATTCGATAAGTACTGCTCATGCTAGCTTAGTCAGTAATCATTATCGCGGTGTGCCTTTTTTTCCGTTCGTTTTGTTTTCTCCACGTAACCCCGTGAGCTTATTTTGAAATTAGTAAATCTTGAATCTCATATTTTTCCCTACCCCTCCACCTGCTTACATTTCTCCAAACCACTCCTGCCCCCATTTCACCACGCGCGGACGCACGCACGCACGCACATACACACACACACACACACACACACACACACACACACACACACACACACACAGTGAGGGTTCCAGACTCCACTCCCTCAACAACAGTGGGGGTTTCCCGTCCCCCTCTCCGCGGCTTCAGTTTGCCCTCCCTCCGCCCTCCGCCCCCCCCCCCCCCCCCCCCCCCCCCCCCCCCCTTCCCCTTGATTAGATTTTGATCTGCCCCTGCATTCTTAATCAAATTTATGTTGAAAGAAAATCTTTTCAGTCAGCAAAGTCGTGCTTTTTTTTTTTCATTCTATGGCCATATCAATGTTTGACACACATGTGCAGTGCAAACGTGGGTTAACTCATCTTCTTTCGATATGAAGGACACAAATATTGTCTTATTATGCTGGGAGTGAACAGAGGAAATCTTGCCGAATTCTGTTCAGCCGTTATCTCCCCCCCCCCCCCCCCCCCCCCCCCATCCCTTGTATCAAAACAAAGTAACAGCTTCTGATTGGTAGGAGGAAACCGTGGCATTTTCGTTAAAGGGATAGTGGTAGTGAACTGTGTTCTCCGTGTACTTTCGTTAAGCTTTGTTTCTAACGTGTTTTTGCCGCGGTACCTGTATAGCAAGCCTTTCCTTTACCGCGCGTGTTTGTTGCATCGTAGCGTACTTTTGACTGAGATGAAAGGAGTATAGAGTGCTTCGTCTGCCATTCATATGACGTCACTATTTCAGGTACGTGGGGGGGGGGGGGGGGGGGGGGAGAAGGTTAATGAGGAAAGATTTCTTTCACGGCCCGTAGCCAGCCTTAAAGACAACAGTATTTTGATATTTGTGGAAAGTTAAGAGAACTAAGTTTTCAACATTTCTCTTTAATGTTCACCTCTCTTTCATGTATCTGTCTGTCTGTCTTTCTGTCTATCTATGTATCTGTCTTTCTGTCTCTCTGTCTCTCTATCTGCCTGTCTGTCCATCGATCGATTTGTCTATGTACCTGTTCGACTGTTGGCCTGTCTGTCTGTCTGTCTGTTTATGTATCTATCTGGCTGTCTCTCTATTTATTGATCGATCTGTCATTGTGTCAGTCTGTCT
>JADBJO010008652.1:85000-87500 GCA_016801955.1 Conus betulinus
CTCACGGCGATGACAGTCAAGTCCAGCACCGGTGGAGTCAAAGTACCGGCCGGCAGAAGATTGATTCGAGAAGGTGAGGGGGTAGGGGGGTTGCATGTACTTAGGCGTCCATGCGTAGCACGCGCGCGCGCCGCGCGCGCGCAACACACACACACACACACACACACACACACACACACACAAACACACGCACCACACAAACACACACACACACAGCATGCATATATGCATGCACACACACACCCTCCCAAGTGCACGTGCGTGTGGGATACACACAGACCACACATACACATCACACCCACACACACACACACACACATCCACACCCACACACACACACACACACACACACACACACACACACCACACGTGCGCGCGCGCGCAGAGAGAGAGAGAGGAGAGAGAGAGAGAGAGAGAGCGAGATAGAGAGAGAGAGAGAGAGAGAGAGAGAGAGAGAGAGAGGTGAATATCGTTCCGATGTCAACAGTCGGTTTAGTAATTTAATACAAAATCATGAAAACGCGCGGATGGCTTTTTGTTGTTGATTTTGTTGTTGTTGTTGTTGTTCTTGAAGCCAAGAGTTTTATTCTTCTGTATTACGTGAGAAACAGTCCTGAGCTGGTCATTTATAATGAGGATGAAAAAGAAGAGTGATTCACCACAGAGGGTGTGTGTGGTGTGTGTGTGTGTGTGTGTGTGTGTGTGTGTGTGTGTGTGTGTGTGTCGCTCTGTCTGTCTGTGTCTGTGTGTGTAGCGTTCACGAGCCTCTCCGCCTCTCTCTCTCCTCTCTCTCTCTCTCCTCTCTTCTCTCTCTCTCTCTCTCACGCATGCACGCACGCGCGCGCGCGCGCGCACAAACACACCACACACACACACACACACACACCACACACACACACACCACACACACACTTTCTCTCTCTTCTCTCTCTCAATTTTTTCTCTTTCTCTCTATGTCTGTCTGTCTGTCTCTCTCTCTCTTTGTCATTGTATGTGCGTGTGTGTGTGTGTGTGTGTGTGTGTGTGTGTGCGCGCGCGCGAATAAAACTGCCCTCTCTCTCTCTACTATCTTCTCTCTAATCGCTCTCTCTCTCTCTAGCTCGCTATCTCTTAGCCCCCCCCCCCCCCCCCCTCAATTTCTCTTCCCCCCAGCTTCCTATCCACCCTACACGCATGACGAGCGGGATGATGATAACGGCATCATCTTAATTCCTTCTGTTCCTTTTGAGTAATGGGTGACTTTAAAGGGTACACAGCTGGGAGGAATTTGAGTGATGGCATATGCCTGCCACCCACCGTGTCTTCAGATGGCTCTCTTATTGGACCTGGGGGCGGAGTGTCGTGTCGCTTTATCCGCTGTGACGTCGCCTCGTTCCTCACTGACGTCGCAGGTGTTCCTTCTCGGCTACGTCATCGTCGTCGCCGGGTGACGTATTAATCTTGGTTCATCGTCGCTTGTTTTTGCTGTTATGTCGTTTCCATGGAAAACAACAATCGTCGTGTAGGTTTGGAGTCACATTCGAGCTGGAAATTGAGTTCGTAGTGCTCGCCGAATGCAAATAAAATGCAACACAGTCGAAACCAACCAGCAGAACATTTTCATATTCGGCTGTTTTGGGTTGCAACGTTTGATAAAATCGTGCCAATATTTGGTAAAAGATAAATGCAAGATGGCTACTGAGTTGAATGAGTTCCTTTTGGGATTTGTAGCTTTCGTTCTTGAATGGTGTATTCCATGGTGGGGTTTTTAACAGTGTTTATGTCTGGGTCAGTATTTCTGTTTCCACTGGAACAATGTCTAAACAGATTCGACATGTTTTAAGGAATCAGATCACTGAGTTAGAGCCATAGAGACGTTTGCATCTCATTCTGTCATTTAGAAATGATTGGATTCTTAAATTTTGGTGGACTGTACATCATGTTTTTTCTTTGTGCGCCTGAATTAATATCAGAAATCTCATGGTAGCCTTTGAGCTATTCGATTTTGAAAGTTGCATGCTCAGAAGTTGTGTGTAGTAATGACGAATCGAAAACCGTAATCGGACACAAAGTTTTGACGATCTCAAGTTATCAGAATTCATGTGGTGATCAGATACTCATCTGAATGAACTATGTGATGGTGTCAGTTGTTATCTCTCTTTTCCTCCTCCGGTTTTTTTTGTTTGGGGTTTGGGTTTGGTTGGGAAGGGGGGGGGGGAAAAGGGGAGATAACAAACTGACACAGCCAAATATTTAAATGCGATATTAGTCTGATTAGAGAATTTCTGAAAGAAATCCCAATCATTCTAAAATGACAGAATGAGATGCAAACGTCTCTATGGCTCTAACTCAGTGATCTGATTCCTTAAAACATGTCGAATCTGTTTAGAACATTGTTCAGTGGAAACAGAAATACTGACCCAGACATAAACACTGTTAAAACCCCACCATGGAATACACCATTCAAGAACGAAAGCTACAAATCCCAAAAGGAACTCATTCAACTCAGTAGCCATCTTGC
>JADBJO010008653.1:0-5000 GCA_016801955.1 Conus betulinus
CGGTCTCTGAGGCATAGCAATGATGAACGGGGGAGATGATCTTCCTCCTTCCACCGCTAGTTTACCTCCCCTGAACTGAATTAGGTATCCACTTCCTGTCAGGGGGACAGAGAGGGGTTCTGTCAGGAGGATTTAGAGGGCTTTCTATTAGGAGGACAGAGAGGGTTTTCAAGCCGGAAAAGACTTCAAACCCTGTGACTGGTTTTAGCTCATGACCATCAGGTTTGCTGACAAACGCTCCAACCTTTTTTCCCCCTTTGTATAAAACGAAACATAAAAGCAAACAAAGAGACAAACAACAACAACAACAGCAACTATTAGAATAGGGAACTTGCTTTCTCCAAATTTGGTTAAAAAATTACTGTATCTAAATCTTACCAATTAGCTGAGATTAGAAGTACATAAGGTTTCCCCCCCTCTCTCTCTCTCTCTCTCTCTCTCTCTCTCTCTCTCTCTCACACACACACACACACACACACACACACACACACACACACACACACACACACACACACACATACAAGGCTATGTTAAACGCAAACAAAAAAGAACCAGAAGGAAAAAAGATAAGCAAGGAAAAAAAAAAAACCCTGGTTTAGCCATCATGGTCATCAGCTATGCGCAATTGTTCCTAAAAGTCTGTTAACTTAAGAACCAGAAATCGCTTTTGCCGCTGCAACATTTCTGGTCCATCTGTGCATGAAGAGTTAAAACTGGACTTTCAAAGTCAACATAATGACCAGATACTAGATCGGTACAACACATGCTTCATTTTCAAAGTGTTTAACATCCCATGAACTTCACCGCAGTTCATAGGTTATACTTGAAACATATGTGAGAAAGGACAGAATTTCCTTTTTTATTGCACGCACGCTACGTCCTTATTGTTCCATCTCCGCATTGGAAAGAATGCAAGTCGGTTGGCGCAGAGTGACTATTTCACTGAACCAAAGATACGGTGCAGAACTGGGTTTATGATTCTCGATTCCTTCAAACAATTTGAGACTGGTGTAAAAAGGGAATCTTAATGAGGCAGAGCACTGTAAACAGTGACTAACGAACAAGTAGAGGAACTCTTGCTCCTATGACGACATAAATACACCCCCATAACTCCAAACTCAATGACAGCACAGAGCACACCGAACATCTTCCGGGGATGTTTCCCTGTTTGTTCGGTGTGCTCTGTGCTGTCATTGCGTTCGGAGTTACGGGCCGTGTATTTATGTCAACATGGGAGCAAGAGTTCCCCTACTTGTTTGTGATTTATAACTTGAGACTGGATACAATAGTAAGATAATGACACATGCGGGAGATAATGACACATGTCGGGGAGCAAGAGTTATCCTGCTTGTTTTGTGATTTATAACCTGAGATTGGTTGCCATGGTAAGATAATGACACATGTGACATGTCGGATAGGCAACTTGCCTTTTTTTTTTTTTTTTTTTTTTTTTTTTTTTTTTTTTTTTTTTTCCTTAATGGTCCGGACCATGCGGAGTGGGGTGAAAAGTGAACAATGGGGTTTGGGGATGGGAGGTAAAGGAACGCGTGAAACCGATGCGGTAATGCTAATGCGGGAGGGGGGGGGGGGGGGGGGGGGGGGGGGGGGGAAAGGAAGACATCTCTCCGTACCTCCTGCCTGCAGAGCTGCGGGCAGCTCCTCTTCCAGCAGGGTGAAGTCGGAGGGTTTGGGCACCCCATCAAAGTCTTTGTTCATCCGCCACACTCTGGCATTGTTCTTCAACTTCGCCATCTCTCTGGCCGTGAAAGGACCGGCAGCGTGGGACCCAAACTGGACTGCAGTACAAAGCTGAGAGAGAGAGAGAGAGAGAGAGAGATCAGATTCAGATGGTTTACTGACGTAAGCATTGCAGACTCTAACGTTAATTTGAAAGCGACACAGACACACAATAAACACTACAAAAAGAATAACTACAAAACGCGCGCGGGCGCGCGTACGTACACACACACACACACACACACACACACACACACACACACACACACACACACACACACACACCAAATGCGCGAGCATGCGCGCGCACATACACGCACAATCTCTCTCTCTCTCTCTCTCTCTCTCTCTCTCTCTCTCTCTCTCTCTCTCTCTCCCCCCCCCCCCCCCCCTCCCCCCCCCCCATGCTAACCAGCCGACAGAAAGGCATGCACGTACACAGTAAAGATATTGAATACATGGCCATCAGCCCAGGTAGAATAAAGAGAAAAAAGCAATTTAACTCACGAAATTTGACTACCTAATCTTAATTTCATACTATGATAAATAAAACGAGCAATATCATTCATAAAGTTCCTGCTATTCAGAATTGATAATTCCTTTGACGAATTTTGAGTCAGGTGACGTGGGATATTTTTTGTCTCAGTTGTACAGTACGCTGACAGTAGAACAGAAAATGAAATTCATCATCCGGCTGAACGTTGCATAACGGGCAACGTAAGTCCATGGAAAGATCTGGGTATAGCGGAATTTATGAGTTGTAATATCTGTAATACCAAGTCTGAATCGTATGAATATATCCCTTAATGCCTTATTTCTGATACACTCGAAATACGCTTCTAATGACAACTCGGATTTAAACGTTTTGTATATGGAATATCTGTCATGTTCCTGGAGCCTACTGCACCATCCTTGTTTTTCCACAATCAGTTAAACGTTCCTTGAAAAGTTTAGGAACCAAGGCGCATTTTCCACACCTCCATTAAGCCACACATAACCAAAACCGTATATCGTAAGCAGCTTGCGGATATCTGATACCCAGCACGTTTTGTTATTGCTGTCTAGATTTAAAAGCATATTGTAAAGCTTTCTTGGGCAGTCTTTCATTGTTCATTCTTGTGAGGCGGATCCAAAATCGGACAGCGTTTGTTTTTTTGCGTCTATACTTATTGGTACTCTACCTGTTTCCCCATACACCATGTCATTTGGTGTTCTGGGCGCCACATTTAATAATTTTTTTCAACGCAAATGTATGAGCCTTTTCGATATGCATTTGCTCTAACATTCCCCAGATTTCAGATCCATAGAGTAAGATAGGTTTTCTGGGCATCAAACAATTTAAAGAAAATGTAGGGGGAAACATCTCTCCTAACTTCCATAACGTTTTAAGTATTTCCACAATACCTAGTTTTGCCTTTGCTGTCTGTTTTTGCATGGCGAGTGAGAATCTTAAACGAGTAGTCAGCCATACGCCTAGATATTTGTACGAGTTTACCACTTCCATTTCAGATTTACCGTAAAACCATTTTTCATGGGCGAGGTATATAGCCCCCATTTCTAAACACCACAATATTGGATTTCTCTAGGTTAACCGAAAGATCAAGAGAATCTGCATTTTTCCTCAGTAAATCTAATTGCAGTTGTAGGCCCTTTACTGTGTATGAAAGCAAAGCAACATCGTCTGCAAAAAGAATAATAAATAGTTCAACGATGTCAGGGTGTAGCTGAACACCGTGTTTACCGTTGTGGATTATGTCAAGTGATAGTTCATTTATCATGATTGAGAATAACAGAGGACTTGTAATTTCACCCTGTTTTAAGCCTTTCTGACAGAAAAAAAAAATCAGTCAGACCTGCACCACTACCGCATCTAACACACGCTTTTACCACCTTGTACATGCTTTGAATAGCACTTAACATTTTACCCGATATTCCGTTCTTCAACATGATAGGCCATAACTTAGCATGGGAAATAAGATCAAACGCCTTCCTAAAATCAATGAAAGCGACGTAAAGTTTTTTTTGTTACACGCTAGATGTTTTTGATAGCAGCAGCAAAAAGTGTAAAGACATGATCAATAGTGCAATGGTCTTTTCTAATCCGGCTTGTTCCTCGCCAATGATTCCTTTATCTTCGATCCAGTCTACCAGGCGTTTATTTAAAATATAGCTGTATAGTTTACTACATACATTCAAAAGAGAGATCCCTCTGTAATTGTTGGGATCATGAGGATTTCCACGTTTATACAGAGGTTGAATAATAGCTTCTGTCCATGAATCTGGGTACTGTCCTGAAGTAAAAATAAAGTTGAATAATTCTTCTAAATAAGGCAGTATCCATGTGTACGAATAAATGAATACCTCAGGAATTAGTCCATCTGGACCACCGGCCTTATGCTTTTTAAATGTTTGATTGAATCGATGATTTCTTCGCGGGTAATAACCGAGTTTAAGCTATTTATTACTTGGTGTTCAACATTATTATTCTCCTCACAAACAATCGATGGTTGTGGCTGTAATGTTGCTTCAAAAAACATTCGCAAAATGATTTCGCCAGTCTTCCTTCGAAATGTCCCCCAATGCATTCTTTTGCGTATGTCTGACATTTTTAAGAGTAGTCCAAAACACTTTGGAGTCGTTGGTAGCATTCAATAATTTGTCTCTAAGACCAGTTTTATACATATCGACTTAGCTTTCAGTAAATCATCGTAGCATTTCTTCTGTTCCAAGTACTCATTTAAATTTGCTATGGATCGCTCATGTCTGAAGATTCTTAGGGAACTTTTTACGGACGCTTTTGTTGTCCTGCATTCTTTGTCAAACCATACTTGCTTTTTCGGGAAGCCACCAAATTTTAGTTGTTTAACATACATTCTGAAGCCAATGTCAAAGTATCATTGAACACAGCAATAGACACATTGACATCTACACTTATCATTCGTTTGGCTTCCCCCAAAGCAGTTATGGAATTGGTCCGATTAGACTGTCCTTAAACACATCGTAGTAGTCAGGATTCCAAACAAGTTTTTGCACACATAAACTGTCTTTTCTTTCAATCTTTCCATAACCATTACACCTCAAGGTTAAAACAATGGGCATATGTTGAGAATCAATTCTTTCATCAACGAGCATGTCTTGTATGGCATACGTAAGTGATGTGGAGATGGCAAAATAATCTATCACACTACAACCATTATTTGAGATGAACGTGAATTTACCCGACCTATCCCCTTTAGTTGTGTTGTGCCGTTTACAATGAATAG
>JADBJO010008653.1:10000-17500 GCA_016801955.1 Conus betulinus
GTGAATTAGAAGAAGTCACTGGTGAGTAACCACCATCAACCCAGCGCGATGACGGCCTTCTGCTGTCGTTTCAACCACGAGAGCACACAGGGGAAAAAGCTGCAAGTTCAAGGGCGGTAATCACTACTGGCTGAGCTGCTAGGGTGACCGACCTTTCGCCGTCACACCGACCAACATGAACGGGAGCTGTTCTGTGGCTAGGCACGTGATGTTGGTCTACCGGAATGTACAGCATTCTTCTAACGGGTTCATTTTCACTGTCGATGCCGACATGCTCCCGAATCAGACAGTCCTGGTTAGGCTTTTACCGCCTGTTACGTGTTCAGTCTGACCTGTACCAACTGAATCGAGAGAGAGAGAGAGAGAGAGAGAGAATACGTATACGAATACGTGAAGTTTCATGCGTCAGGTTTTCGGTCCACTGACACATCAGGAGGGGGGGGGCAGAAATAAGGGGTGAAAAGGCGACATTGAAATTGAAATACACATGAGCAACATTTAATACAAATAGCGCCAGACATGCGACACGGAAGTCAGATCGCTGTGCGTCACCGTGGTCATTCAGAGGACACGCGGAAATAGTTCATGTTGTCCATCATGATTTCTGTATGGTTGAGATCGTCAGCAGTTTCCAGGCGTGGCCAGTCTGGATTTCGTTGTCCACCAGTTGTGGAATCGTCAGCTATTCGGAAGCTGCTCCGCTTTTTGTCCATTCCTTTGGATGTTTCTTGCAAATCACTGATCACTTCTCCACAACTGTCATATGACAGTCCAGAGGTTTGCTGTTCAGAAATATCAGCTGGGTGGTTGACACAGTCGCCGTTTTTCTTTCCCAGTGTGCTGCCCTGACGTTGACACATTGTCTGCTGCACTGTCCACTGCACTGTCTGCTGCTCTGGTGTTGACACACTGTCTGCTGCCCTGCTGTTGACACACTGTGCACTGCACTGTCTGCTGCTCTGCTGTGTGACACACTGTCTGCTGCCCTGCTGTTGACACACTGTGCACTGCACTGTCTGCTGCCCTGGTGTGTTGACACACTGTCTGCTGCCCTGGTGTTGACACACACTGTGTACTGCACTGTCTGCTGCCCTGCTGTTGACACACTGTCTGCTGCCCTGGTGTTGACACACTGTGTACTGCACTGTCTGCTGCCCTGCTGTTGACACACTGTCTGTCTGCTGCCCTGCTGTTGACACACTGTCTGCTGCCCTGCTGTTGACACTGTCACTGTCTGCTGCCCTGCTGTTGACACACTGTCTGCTGCCCTGCTGTTGACACACTGTCTGCTGCCCTGCTGTTGATACACTGCCTGCTGCCCTGCTGTTGTTGACACACTGTCTGCTGCCCTGCTGTTGACACACTGTCTGCTGCCCTGGTGTTGACACACTGTCTGCTGCCCTGCTGTTGACACACTGTCTGCTGCCCTGCTGTTGACACACTGTCTGCTGCCCTGCTGTTGACACACTGTCTGCTGCCCTGCTGTTGACACACTGTCTGCTGCCCTGGTGTTGACACACTGCCTGCTGCCCTGCTGTTGACACACTGTCTGCTGCCCTGCTGTTGACACACTGTGTACTGCACTGTCTGCTGCCCTGCTGTTGATACACTGTCTGCTGCCCTGCTGTTGACACACTGTCTGCTGCCTGCTGTTGACACACTGTGTACTGCACTGTCTGCTGCCCTGGTGTTGACACACTGTCTGCTGCCCTGCTGTTGACACACTGTCTGCTGCCCCTGCTGTTGACACACTGTCTGCTGCCCTGCTGTTGATACACTGCCTGCTGCCCTGGTGTTGACACACTGTCTGCTGCCCTGGTGTTGACACACTGCCTGCTGCCCTGCTGTTGACACACTGTGTACTGCACTGTCTGCTGCCCTGCTGTTGACACACTGTCTGCTGCCCTGCTGTTGACACACTGTCTGCTGCCCCCTGGTGTTGACACACTGTCTGCTGCCCTGCTGTTGACACACTGCCTGCTGCCCTGGTGTTGACACACTGTCCTCTGCCTTGCTGTTGATACACTGCCTGCTGCCCTGGTGTTGACACACTGTCTGCTGCCCTGGTGTTGACACACTGTCTGCTGCCCTGGTGTTGACACACTGTGTACTGCACTGTCTGCTGCCCTGCTGTTGACACACTGTCTGCTGCCCTGGTGTTGACACACTGTCTGCTGCCCTGGTGTTGACACACTGTCTACTGCCCTGCTGTTGATACACTGCCTGCTGCCCTGGTGTGTTGACACACTGTCTGCTGCCCTGGTGTTGACACACTGTGTACTGCACTGTCTGCTGCCCTGCTGTTGACACACTGTCTGCTGCCCTGGTGTTGACACACTGTGTACTGCACTGTCTGCTGCCCTGCTGTTGACACACTGTCTGCTGCCCTGGTGTTGACACACTGTCTACTGCCCTGCTGTTGACACACTGTCTGCTGCCCTGCTGTTGACACACTGTCTACTGTCCTGCTGTTGACACACTGTCTGCTGCCCTGCTGTTGACACACTGTCTGCTGCCCTGCTGTTGACACACTGTCCTCTGCCCTGCTGTTGACACACTGTCTGCTGCCCTGCTGTTGACACACTGTCCTCTGCCCTGCTGTTGACACACTGCCTGCTGCCCTGCTGCTTTGACGCACTGTCTGCTGCCCTGCTGTTGACACACTGTCTGCTGCCCTGCTGTTGACACACTGCGCACTGCACTGTTCGCTGCCCTGATGTTGACACACTGCACTGTCTGTCTGTGCTGTAGACTGGACAGAGGGCTGGTAACAAAATCTCCTGTTTTTTTTTCTGCATCGATGGCATGAACGTGACTGTCAGCCTTGTTGTCCAGTGTCAGGTCAGTCTGATACATCGTCACTGTCTCTGGGGGGTCAGTGGCACACAACGTGTTCTGCAGAAGGTGATCGGCAGGTCCCTGTCGCCCGTGTATTTCTAGCAACACATTTCAGGACCTCCAGCGGGGCCATTGTCAGGCAATGTGTCTGAGGCAGTCATATTTTCTGTGCCGTAAAATGAACTGGGGAGTGCTGAACAGAAACAGCCATAGAAGATTGTAGGAAAGGTTGCCTTATGCAGTTTCTCCAACCCCTAATGCTTCGGCTCTTCTCCCTGTCCTGGGTAACTTGCGAGGAGCACTTTTCTTCTGCACACAACAGTGTCAGTTTGCATTACAAGGAATTGACAAGAACGTCAATCTTAGAATAACAACGAGTTGGTTTTTCTCCTCCTTCAATTTTAAAGGATGATAAACACTTTTCTTGAAGAATCGTGTTCAGAATACTCTCTCCAAACACGATGAAAGCCCCAAAAACTGCCCTACTCAAAGAGTTATTTCGTAATACACTCAAAATTTGTTACTGGTTGCCGAGCAGAGAGAGAGAGAGAGAGAGAGAGAGAGAGAGAGAGAGAGAGAGAGAGAGAGAGAGAGAGAGTAGTAGTAGTAGTAGTAGTAGTAGTAGTAGTAGCAGCAGCAGCAGCAGCAGCAGCAGCAGTAGTTATGATAGTAGTAGTTATATCAATAACAGCAGCTAACACAATCACATAGTCTCTGTTGTGTATTTGGGTTGGTTGTGGGTGACTTACTCCATTGTCCAATTATACTCACCTCCATCCCCTCTCCTTAACTTGGCAATGCATACTCTGCATTCCATGAGCACAAATATGCAGCAATTAAACACGAAGGTCTGTTTCTTTCCTTACATCGTGCGATTCAAACTAAGTCTCATCCAAGCTGGGTACTTTTTGAAATTTAGAGATGACTGGATGACAGAGTATGACGTAAACAGAAAGCTGACAATACTCCCCAGAAAAGTAAATAAGTAATGTCGTTGTAGCTCAGCCGACCGCAAAGGGTCATATCAGGGCTGTCACCGCGTTGAAGTCAAGTCACAAGTCATAAATTAAAAAAAGAAAATGATTGAAAAACTCAGTCACACAACTCTTCAAAACACACAAACTTGTAAAAAACACACCGGGAATTTTGTTAAAAATCTTTCTTCCGTAAAATCTTAGATCAGATGAAAAATGTTAATTTCTTCCAGAAATTCAAAGATTAGATGGGACATCTCTGAGCGATGTTTTTATGGAGTCTGCTATAAGATGTTTGTATCTCACATCATGCAAGTATCAACAGTCTGAAGAATATGTTTCACTGCGAGTGGTACATGACATGGAATGCACCACGGAGCTTCTTCACCTTTTAAAAGATAAGAATGGGTGTAAGACTGTATGCAAAGGGCACAAGACTGTTTCTTCTTTACGGTCGCCTCGGGAATTTGGCAACAACCCTTTCAGGTTAGGACGGATTTTGAGTAGTTTGTTATCCGTCTGCAGGTTCCATCCCCCAGAAAAAGTGAAAGGGAAGTGTCTTGACCCATCGTGCAGACTTCGCTCCCATCGTGCATACTTCGCTCCCATCGTGCATACTTCGCTCCCATCGTGCATACTTCGCTCCCATCGTGCATACTTCGCTCCCAGACTATTCCACGAATAGTAACCTGTGTAGGCTGAACATAAAGTTTGCAGGTAAAAATAGTCGTGATGTTCCAGAGTTTTTTTTCCCCTGGAAGTTTGCTTAGAATACAATAAAAAGACAGCGAACGCACGAACTCCCATAGAGGTCTTGACAAACATGTTGCACAGCGTGCCTCAGTTCAAAGCTATATCCTACTGCAAGAGAAATATGCACAATGGGTCTTCTGCCTTTCATTGATTTCTATTAACCAGATGCATTTGTAAGTGTGTGTATGTGTGTGTGTGTGTGTGTGTGTGTGTGTGTGTGTGTGTGTGTGTGTGTGTGCGTGTGCGTGTTTTAAGCTGCAAAATATATGGCGAATTTTGAGGGGTAGACTATGTAATCCTACACTTGTTCACTAACACCAAAACGACCAAATAGTAGTGTTGACTTAAAAGCTAGTTTAGATCATCAACAACAAAACGCCTCTTCTTTGCCACAATAACCAACACAGTGTATAGTTACTAGTGTCTTCGCAAGTACCACCCCTATGAAATAGGCCGGATAAAAAAAAAGGACAATATGACTCATGCACATCTTTATGACCAGTGTCGATGATTCATCACATGAAATAGCAAAGCAGCGGCTGTGTCGCACGGCTTGCCGGCTGGGAGGTCGTGGATTTGATTCCCTTCGGATCCAGTTCTTTGTGGGATTTTTCTACCCTGACCGGATCCTACCCACAGCTGAGTTTGTTAAGGGCTCAGTTGGAAGACTAGAACAACGCTGTCGAGTCTGATCCATTTAATGGATGCGTCTCCGAGAATGTTGCCTATATTCTCAGACCAACACTTCAGGTGTCTGTATTTCTCGGGCGTGGGTAGACGTCGGGACATATTACGAAAGTAAGCGTAGAGTACAGCCCTCGCATGTCGACATGAACCAGACTGGATCTACGTAGCATAATTTTCATCATCGTCATTGAGTCACATAAAAATGTCTTGTTTTTTTGGCCTGTTATGCCCTGTTGCCAGGGTGACCTCAGTATCGGTATCTTCTCCACGCCTATGCCCTTGACGAGTTCGTGTCCAGCCGGCCAATATCGGTAAGTTCATGGGCACTCCAGAGGAGGACGCTCACTCACGCTGGCTCAGCCACTAGGCAGTTATCGTCCTCAGTATGGGGGCTTAGTCAGTGGTGTCCCGCGTCTGTTGGATGCAACTGAACACAGCGAGGTGACTCGATAGCAGTGCAGTGCCTCCTCCGGTGGGTCGTCTTATGACTGTTTGACAATGTCTGCTTCCTGTGGACTGCCGGTGTAGAAATAATGGCGGGACAAGCCAGGGTGTGGCTGCGGACGAGGAGCCAGACTGAGCGGCATGGGGGTAACGCCGCTTTGGTAACACCACCCACCCAACCACCCACTCACCCACCCACCACACACACACACACACACAATCGTTAAACGAAAACTATCACGGGCAAGTGTCCGGTCTCTCTCTCTCTCTCTCTCTCTCTCTCTCTCTCTCTCTCTCTCTCTCTCTCTCTGTGTCTCTCTGTCTCTGTCTCTGTCTGTCTGTCTGTCTGTCTGTCTGTCAGTGTCTCTCTCTCTCTCTCTCTCTCTCTCTCTCTCTCTCTCTTTGGTATGTCGTGAAAACACATCCGGATGTCACAAAAACAATTCAGCAGAAGCCTTGCCCGCCACTCGCCCCCATTGCCTCCCCCCCCCCCCCCACCCCACCCCACTATCGCCAGAATACAAACATCTGTGGAAATTATGTTTTCTTTTAAATAAGATAACTTTACTATATACCACACATAGGTCATGTATTAGGTATGCGTTCTCTAATGAGTGTCGCATATTAAGTTATTTATTTTATTTTGTTACATTTAAAAAAAAAAAAATCATTATCCCTGTATCTAAACGTACATCTTTTCATTTTCATTTTTACTCATTAAATTATACATCAATTTCACACACACACACACACACACACACACACACACACACACACACACACACACACACACACACACATGATGTATGTCTACCTATCTCTCTCATATATATATATATATATATATATATATATATATATATATAAGAGATAGAGAGAGAGAGAGAGAGAGAGAGAGAGAGAGAGAGAGAGAGAGAGAGAGAGGGAACTCGATTAACAAACACAGATTTACTGAATTCTCTCTCCTCCCTCCTCTCTCTCTGTGCGCACGCGTGCTCGTGCGCGTAGTGTGTCCGCACGCGCGAACGCATGTTTTTGTATAGACCGAACAATAAAAAGAAGAAAGCATGAAATACTGTTCCTGTACGTGAAAACTCTGTCTAGAGAGCAAGACAAAAGACGGCGCAATCTCACGTTATTCACTTGACTTTTGCAATTGCAGTTCTGAGCATTTCCCTCACATTGTGTCATGGCTATCAAAGTTATAGGGAGTATAACAGAAAATACGATTACAAAGCCTACCGAATAGCCTAGTCGCATCACTTTGGATCCAAACTGAAGTTAAGTAGTTAGGCAGTCTTGAGTCCTGCACCCCCTATGGGACGAGTTCATTTAAAGCGTTATTTTCATTGGTTGTTGCAAGCAGACGACATAAACGTAGCCCATTGGCTGCAGTGTCTAGTTTTCAACGCAGACAATACGCAGACGTCAATATATGTGTGTAAGCAGCGGATTACAATATGTAATTGTAAGCGGACGATAACATGCAATGTAAGCAATGACAAATATGTGTTTGTGCAATGGCCAGTGTGATTATCCAGTTTTCGAGCGGATTAAAAAAGGCGAGTTGTTGCGACAGACAACAGTGGAATGCAACATTCGGTAAGTACAACTTTACCACATGAAATCCGCGGGACACGTTTTCACATCGGCCAGCTTACGCCTAACGGTAAAAACTAGAGCACTGAAACTGAAGTCGGTGAGAGGTTTCCACAACCATACAATCCGACCAAAGAGACCTAGTTTAGAGTGCCCTTGGGTGTCGACAATGCAGCTGATGTAAACCTTCCTTCGGATTGAAACA
>JADBJO010008653.1:20000-24401 GCA_016801955.1 Conus betulinus
TCCCAACAACAACAGCAGCAGCAACAACAAATCTATTTGCGTTGGAATAGGCCTTGCAAAACGCTAAAATGAAATCTCACTGATACTGTGATAGTCCGTAGTAGCTTTAAAAAGTTTTGACAAAAAAAAATCTGTCATAAAAAAGACCTTTTTTTTTTTTATTTTTATTTTTTTATTGCCATCTCCTTAGACTAAGTGGGCTGATGTTACCATCTGCGAGAGACGAATTCACTACTTTTGGATCCTATCACATGAATTCTGAATATTTAGGACTTTTGTCAACCATTGCACTCATAGTTCATTTCAGTGGATCCCAGCCCAAATCTTTGTACGAAACTTTGACTGCTTTGACAATACCTGCATACACACCACAAAATGAATAGAGACACTAGAAAGTATTCGCTGGGAGCTGATAACACTAACTAGTTTTCTGTCAGCGACCAACACATTTCCGAGCACTGGTATATTTCTGTTAGTGCATAATTTTTTTTTTTTGAAAGAGAGGTATCAGAAGGCTATTTGGCCTTTGGGGGTGCTTTTGTCAGTGTGACAGACTATGTGCCAAAGTGGGGATATCTGGTATCAGAATGTACCACGTAAGCAATTAATGCTGCTGATTCGTGATTTATGCTCCTTAATCATTGAGAGTTTGTGGGTTTAGTTATTCCCGTTCGGGTTTGTACTGACTGAAGGAGTGTGTAAAGTGAAAATATAGCCTACTTTTTAAATTTTAGGCTACTGCTTTAACAAACCATTGTGAATCTCATCTAATATAAAATATGTTTTCCCCCATGTCCATCACTTGTAATGAAGCAAAGCAAACCAAGCCAAAACAAAACACTGAGTGTGTGAGTTTTACGTTCGCTTTTTCATTTCGGAGGAATAATAGACATGAAGAGCAGTCACATATGAAGGATACTTGTTCCTGTATTCATTCTGTTGAACACGAGTCTGTTATTTCAGGCAAGAAATTGACACCTAAGCGGAATTCCAATGTTTATCCACTTTTTTTGGAAGTTGAAATAATAAGGGCCAGTTTTCTTTTTGCTGCTATGCATATTGTATCTGTACCAACGAACCTTCCGGAGATGTGTCCTGTCTTTTAAACTTGGCCTGTTATATTAGTAGTTCTTAATTCTCGCTTTTACCCGTATTCTTAGCTCACTACCGTGTCTTTTAAGATTTCCAACTTTTCATTTGAAGACTAATTCTCGTCGATTATTTTAGTTAAAGCAATTACTTTTTCCTTGTACGTTGTCGTACGCTTGTTTGTTTTTAAGACACGCAGAAGGAGTGGAAGGAGTGGGGGTGGATGAATGTTGCATAAATAGCCAATTCTACCCACTGTTAAGTGAACAGCGCTTTTACCGTTTGCAGAACTGATTTCCCTGAAGAGGAAACTGGGCCTTTACAGAACTAGGCTACTTACAACCACTGAACCAGACACACTGAAACAGTAGCCAAGGGTGAATGACAGAAAAACAAAACAAACATAAGTTGTGTGTGTGTGTGTGTGTGTGTGTGTGTGTGTGTGTGTGTGTGTGTACGTTTCTGAAACTGCCAGTATAAGGGCTTTTCTGTGTAAATCACACGACAACATACAAAAAGTGCTTGATTTAAGCAATAGCAATGCTCTAACATGTTATGATACCTATCTGCATTCTACCACATACACTTGAGCAATCACGCGCTTGCAATCTTTTATGTGTGTGTGCGCGCGCGCGCTCGCGCACACACACACACACACACACACACACACACTCACGCACGCACACACACACACACACACACACACACACACACACACACACACACGCTATTCATTCACACTCACACACATACACCACACAAAAAGCCGCGCGCGCACACACACATACTTAGTACTCACACACACGCACACATACCAGCACACGTATGATTGGCCGTGTGCAGCTCTGTCTGGATAGTTGCGACAAGGATGTATGACACTGGATGTCTGATGGAAAAAGACACCGTCCAGAGGTGAAACACATAGCGCTTTGAGTTGCAGATCAAAGGGTAGCGCCGAGGAGCTTTTAACTTGCTGCACATCTGATATAGTTGGGTCTTTTGTGGGGGCGGGAGGCGTAGTTAGAAGAGGCATTGCACGGTATTGTAGGAGTGATTGAGCGGTGGGGGCTGGGAAGGTGGCGAGGGATATCAGTTAATGTATTGTAAGTTTCTTGGGGGTGGGGGTGGGAATGGAAGATGTGCACATCGAAGGCACTACTCAGCACTGCAGCAGGGTCTTGAGAGGGAAGGAGAGGGAGTGGGAGGCATATTCACAAGCTGCAAGTCAGTGTAGTGGGTCGTGGGGGAGAGGGATAAGTAAGCGGGGGAAGGGGGGGGGGGGTTCATCATAACAGGCACAGCAACGCCATGAATGGATCTTGGGGAAAGGGCGTTGGGGATGGGTGGCGTAATCAGAACAGGCATTGCACAGTTATAAGTTATACAGGGGGGAATTTGCAGAGGAAAGGGGAGGGGGGTGGGGGTGGGGGACATTGTACTCACAATACAGCACCGAAATGTTAGCGGGAGTAGTGAGAGGATGGGGTGGAGGGGGGGGGGGGGGGGGGGGGGGGAAGAGGAGGGGGAGCACACATACGAAACATTGCAGAGTAAAACAGGAGTTTAGGGGATCCTTGGGTGGGAGTAGGTGGCATGCTCACAAGACATTGCACAGGAAAACATAGGCTTGGGGGTGTCTGTGGTCTCGGGCGTTGGATGGGTTAAGGAGGCCTACTCACAAGACATTATTCAGTAATGTAGGAGTTGGTGTGGGGTGAGAGGTGTGCTCACGTGTGATATTGGTGGGTGGAGGGGGTGGGGATAAGAGAAGGAGGCATACTCGCCACACACTGCAAATTAAGATAGGAGATTGGAAGGGGGTTGGGGGTGGGGTAGAAGATAAGATAGGGGATTGGAAGGGAGCTGGGGGTGGGGTAGAAGGTAAGATAGGGGATTGGAAGGAAGTTGGGGTAGGGTAGAGGGTAAGATAGGGGATTGGAAGGGAGCTGGGGGTGGGGTAGAAGGTAAGATAGGGGAATGGAAGGGGGTTGGGGGTAGGGTAGAAGGTAAGATAGGGGATTGGAAGGGAGCTGGGGGTGGGGTAGAAGGTAAGATAGGGGATTGGAAGGGGGTTGGGGGTAGAGTAGAAGGTAAGATAGGGGATTGGAAGGGGGTTGGGGGTAGGGTAGAAGGTAAGATAGGGGATTGGAAGGGGGTTGGGGGTAGGGTAGAAGGTAAGATAGGGGATTGGAAGGGAGTTGGGGGTAGGGTAGAAGGTAAGATAGGGGATTGGAAGGGAGTTGGGGTAGGGTAGAGGGTAAGATAGGGGATTGGAAGGGGGTTGGGGGTAGGGTAAAGGTAAGATAGGGGATTGGAAGGGAGTTGGGGTAGGGTAGAGGGTAAGATAGGGGATTGGAAGGGGGTTGGGGGTAGGGTAGAAGGTAAGATAGGGGATTGGAAGGGAGTTGGGGTGGGGTAGAAGGTAAGATAGGGGATTGGAAGGGAGTTGGGGTGGGGTAGTAGGTAAGATAGGGGATTGGAAGGGAGTTGGGGGTGGGGTAGAAGGTAAGATAGGGGACTGGAAGGGAGTTGGGGTGGGGTAGAAGGTAAGATAGGGATTGGAAGGAGTTGGGGTGGGGTAGAAGGCACTCCTAACAGACATTGCGCGATAATGCTGGAGGGTGAGAGGATGCAAGGTCTTGGACGTTGATCAGGATGCGTGCTCACAGGACAATGCACAGTAATTCAAGGTGTGGGACATGGAGCTGTACTCACAGGACAATGCACAGTAATTCAAGGTGTGGGACACGGAGCTGTACTCACAGGACAATGCACAGTAATTCAAGGTGTGGGACACGGGGCTGTACTCACAGGACAATGCACAGTAATTCAAGGTGTGGGGCACGGAGCGGTACTCACAAGAGGCATGTCTAGAAACTTGCAATAAAACAAACTTGACTAATTATGTTTGAAAACTTTATTTCAAGCACGAAAACATTAAACAAGCCACCCCCACCCTCCATCGGCAAAAAAAACGCAGGTTGACCAAGCATGTACGTCTTTATAACACAAAATTCTAATAAAACTACATTGTTTGATTACACACTGCAGAAGGGCAAAAAACACAATTTACTACACGGAAAGCTTAAATAATCAACCAGTTCTTAATCTTACACATTAGTCACTGCGAGATGACAAGCTGCAAATGATTGAAAAGATTGTTTCATTGTGCTAATACTTTGGAAGCATGTGTGATTTTATTGTCAAGGAAAAAAGACCCAGCACAGTCATTGAAAAGAGGACATGTAATGATTATACAGTATGGCACACCAGAGAGAAAGATAATTCCTTTGCAGGGTGCTGGTTTGGCGT
>JADBJO010008653.1:40320-42820 GCA_016801955.1 Conus betulinus
CTTTGATCTTGCTTTCAAAACTGAAACTGTTTTAGCAGCCAGCTGAACGACAAACACGAATGATTCCAGAATTCAAAATGTACACGGCCTGACACAATCATTTGTTTATGTCCTTATGAGATACAGGCAAAAGCTGTATGAAGCATTGTTCTGTAAAGCCTGGAGTTTTCACTTGGGCTATGCTGCTGATGCCCAGCTCTTGCATCAGTATAGAATGATCAGTACTGTTAGTCGTTTGTAGTGATTTGTCTTGATTTGGGGAGGTCATTTGTCATGGCAGGAATATCCAGTCTGTCTTTTTTCCAATTTTGTAGAGCCGTCAGATTTTTTTCAAAATGAACTCGAGGCACAAGAGGAGGTTCTATTATTTCCAGTATCTATCCATACAGACTGATGTGTATGATTTCGCTCTTCTGAGAGCTGACTACCATTCCTTGTGTACTTGCAACTTTCTAGAGGCTAATGCCGAGCTACTGCAGGTCTGCGTTGCTGTCTTCCCTTTAGTTGATTACATCAGCTAAACGTAGGTTGCTAAGAAAGCAGTCGTCCAGTGGACATTGAAATGTGTGTGAACCCCTGGAAAGATTTCTGTACCACGTTCTCCCAGTAGATGTTGAATACATTGGAGGAGAGCAGCAGCCTTGACATTCTGTTGTTAAGAGTTTGGTGTGGAAATTGTCTTGATACAAATTATAGTTTGGCTCAGTACGGCGATTCGAGTCGAGTTTGAATGGTAGAAAATGAAAAACAAAAAAATCGTTGAGGGGCATGGTACGCTTAGTCTCCAATGAATGGTCGAATGCTGGAGTTGCTTTAATAGAACTGGGGGAGGCATGGGAGGAGACGTGTGAAGAGGGAAGAAAATTCAATAGCATAAAACACTGTAAGAAAAAACAATCAAATAATTAACCAGGAATTATTCTCACAAATAATCATGCCATATGCCTGATGTGCTCTTGCAGTGTATAATTGGTGTGTCAACATGTAGAAGTGTGGACATGAATTGTTCAGTTTTGAATAAGTAATTGAGTTGCTGCAAATTGGGTGCATTTTGTTCGTCTTTTGTTAGCATCTATGTTTGCTTTGTCAGAGAGTTAGATTATGCCAGGCAAAAATCAATCAGGAAGTGTGGCCTGAAAGCACATGGTTTACATCCATGGGAACGCACAGTCATATACAGTCTTGTTATGTGTATCATTGATATTTAACTAACTGCCCTGCCCTGCTCCACCTGCCTTGACCTGCTTAGTGCATAAGTACTGGGAAAACAGCCAGACTTACCGGCATGTAGACAGCATTGATATACTGGTTCCGTCCTTTGGCGTGTGCGGTGATGTACACCAGATGTTTTGTCATCTGTACACACACACACACACACACACACACACACACACACACACACACACACACACACACAGAGTGTGGGCGTAATTAGGTGGACACGTGCACACCGTGTGCGTACTCACACATGCATTCACGTGCGCACATTCACACAAACAGAGTACGATGGAAGGAGTCTTATTTACCAGAAACGTGTTACGACATTGGAATATTGATCTCTGAAAAAAAAAAAAGTTTCCTTTAAATCGGTCAGACTCTGCAGCTTTGATAGCGCTCAGCTGTGTCAGTAGTGACTGGACTCAGGGATACCATCTAAACGGCCTCCGTGTTGATTCTGTGACAGAGGCTGAAACCCCATACGCAACAATCAAGGCTGCAAGCTGAGGTCTACCCAAACCTCTTAGCCCGTTGAATGTTTGCATTCTTTGACTGTTTCATTGGTTGATGGGCCAGCTACAATTCTGTGTATCCTGGAATACAGAACTCGTGGTAAAACTTTTGATTGATGTTGATCAGAGGTCTTATAAGCGCGTACTTAATTTTCAACGTGCCTTCACTCGATTGATCTACCACCCATTTTCAAACTGACTGCATATTCATACCTGGGACAGCATCAGGGTTACGGTTCTTGTGTCGGTTCTCCTCACGCCTGGCAGTGCGGTGGGAGGGGGAGGAGTAAGGGCTTGTTCGCATCTGACACAGTCTCTGGAAGAAAGGAAAACAGCCTGCTTTAATGAATCCAGTCAAAAGTAACTCTGTGAGTTGCTTTTTCCCCATACGAAATCGTCACATTTTTAAGATACCTTAAAGGACTGCACAGAAGCCAGCCTGCTCACGTAACCACCACCAGTTTGGCAATCATTATAGCATGAGGCAGAGATTCAGACAAAGTGACTAAATACACTGGAAATTGAATAGCCACCAGAAAGAGACAGCGCAGACATTTGCAAAGTCGAACAGATCCCAGATCTGCTCTCTCTCTCTCTCTCTCTCTCTCTCTCTCTCTCTCTCTCTCTCTCTCTCTCTCACATACACACACGTACACAATTAGTTTTTTAAGACCAAATTTTAGACCATGCAAGTTCCGGAAAATAAATTCTTTCAAACTTTGCTTTTTGGCATGCTTTATTACTCGGACCCAGCAGTGCCAGTTACTGAA
>JADBJO010008653.1:52820-71577 GCA_016801955.1 Conus betulinus
TGGACGTGACTGGCATGTACTGGTAACGCTCATTCTCTGACTTCTCGTGCCTGTTGTCGAGGACTGACAGAAAACAACAACAACAACGGTTTGGTCGGCTGACATATGCTAATGGATATTGAACAGATTGGTAAACTATAGATAAGCGAGCATTATCCTGATTACACAACTACCTCTGCTTCAGTAAAAACGACCCTCTTCATTCATGTTTTCCTTCAAAGAGAGTCAAGGACATGATAGGTATTTTCCATGCGATTTTTCTTGTCCCAGTTAAGATAGTGTCCAGTTGTGGAACTCATGTGAAAGAGAGAGAGAGAGAGAGAGAGAGAGAGAGAGAGAGAAGGATGTGTGTGGACGGAACAAGCGAGCGAGCGAGCGAGCGAGAGAGAGAGAGAGAGAGAGAGAGAGAGAGAGAAGTAAGTGGATGGGGGTGGGGTGGACGGAACAAGCTACATGACGAACATAACGGTAAGGTACATGTTGGATGTTGTCTTGGTCTCACGATCATTTAGGATGTCAGCCTATGGTCTGGCCTGTATTTGTCTCGTTTTGTGCTCCATGCGTGAAAACAGTGTCACACAAGTTTTGCCACGAGTTATCTCTCTTTCACGAGAAATAACTGGCGTCATACGTGGTATGTATGGATCGTTGATTTCTTTGTTTTCAATTAGTTATCATTTTTTGACAGACCCAGACGCGTCTCAGTTCTAAATGAAATCCTGCACATAATTTAAAAAAAAAGATATTTTAGGTGTCTTAAGGACATATATGTATAGGAGGTCACATGGTACCCAGAGAGATTCCAGAAGCAAAATATTGCTCACACAACTGCCTGCTCGCCCCTTTACCCAGATCCATTTCGTAGACGTCAGACGATCTTACTTAGAAAAGCGACAGAAACATCAGCTGTAACGATCGTGCCATTGAAATTTGTAGCATATGTGATCAGACAGAAATCTTCTAGCGTTTTTATATTGTTGTGTCACAGCCGAAGATAACAGAGCTGAGAGAACCCTCCCACCCCACCCCAGTCTCTTTCCAGGACAATAGGGAGAACAAACTGAAGTGTACGCTTCTTGCTGACATTTGATCATTCCCACCTAAATGCTACTTAAACTATTCTTGCATGTGTGTTTTCATTGTGCCGGCTCTGCTCTGATTCAAGATGATTGTTTCTTTGTGAAGTGGCTTTACAGTTCTGCTCATTCTTAGAGTTTATCTCCTCTATACAATCATACACACAGAAGATTGGATGAAAGCCTGCCCTTGCCGCCCCCTGTCCCACCCAATGTTTCTTCACCCACTCCCCTCCTATCACCCCCCCTCCCCCCCTTCTCCCCAAACTAAAAACATTCTCTAGGAAAAAACTTTAAATTTGCCTTATGAAAAATTTAGGAAAAGGATGAGTACACGGATATTCTAAATCATCACAGATCCTCATCAGATGGCCATGGCTTATTCGTAGGCAGTGAAAAAATGCAAAGAGTTAAAGGGACAGTGCCTTTTTTTATTTTGGGAGATCTTCTCGAGTTTGCAATAATGCATTTAGGTTTGTTGTCGTTGTTAAAGATTAGTGCTCACCAGTCGGATAAAATGTACCAACCCAACATTCGACAGCAAGGGATCAAAACTCAAAGGGCACTAATTTTACCGCAAAAAAAAGGAAAGCAACCATCCATCCGGCAACAAACAAACAAACCAACATAAACACACACTTAAGGGAGCAGAACCCCAAACAAATTTGAGCATAAATCGCACACAACGCTGCAAGCTAGACGTTTCACCGTAAGGCGCTGAAAAGGTGAAAAGAACAGGCACGCAAAGAATTTTCAAAGACAAGAAGACTGGATTTTTTTTTTTTTTGTGTCAACCTTTTGAAAGATTTATATGAACAAAGATATTTTTAAAAGACAGATGGACGGAGTAATGTAAGACTTCGGTGCAAATAATCTGTTAGCAAACGAGATCTTCCCGAGTGAAAACCAAGTATTACGGGGTTTAAATAATTTGAAGTTATTTCGATTTTTCAATATATAATGAAGCTATTGCCATCTTATCATCTAAACAAGAGTGTTTCAACATATCAAAAGTCTTCTTTGAACTAGAGCTCAGTTGGTAAAGGCAGGACTCGTGATCGCAGGTTTCTATCTCCGCTGGGCCGTTTCAATACAAGTCCATTTTCTCCATGGTGGTAACTTTGTTGGTTGACTCTCAAAAGAAAATATATGAACGGGAAATTCCGTTTGTGAACGTACGCAAAATATATTGCGCACATGTGAAATTCCGTCACCAACTTTCGGAAGAGACCGGCCGGTTTCGCCGTTGGTTTAGAATACACATACGCATCCTGCGTGATAAATCGAAGGGATGAGTGAAAAACTGAGTGACTAATGCTTCGACAGGACGACAATGGAAACAAAGGATTGGCGCCAGCAAACAGCTCTTCAGTCGGCTCCACCAAGGTAGGCAGTCCGTTGTGTAAACGAGAACGTGGATTGTAAAATGCTTAGAGCTCAGACTAATTGAGAAAAGACGCTGTATAAGAACTACTACTAACAAAAAGAAAAACAACAGCAGCAAGAACAAGATTCATATCAAAATGATAATACAATAGTAATGATGTTAATCCTCATCCTCATCTTCATCATCATCATAATAGTAATGATAATGATGATTATCATCATCATTCTTCTTCTTCTTCTTCTTCTTCTTCTTCATAACTTAAGGAAACATGACCACATTCGATATATTCTGTAGTACTTTTAATACTAAACTGACTGTGAAAAAAAGAGCAACGTACACACATTGCTGTACTCTCATTCAATACTGAAGAAACTGACATCTAAAACTGTAAAGTGGAAAAAATAGTAAGGTTTAGAACTATATTCATTTGACTCATCGTGTTTCTAAGGCTAGTATTCAGGTTGTCAAAACAGAACATATGACTAACTCTGCCCAAAGAGGTGTGTTTTGGGCGCTCCCCTCCTCCGTTCCCGCTTCCAAACAAGAGCTGGACAATGTAATTATCATGAACCATACAGTTCTTTTAAATGATGGACCAACCACATTTTGAATGCGCACGCTTTGCACCTTAGGGTGTACGGTTGGGCTTATCTAAAAGTGAACTTTTGTTAACATGAAATACTTACAGGGCACGATGCTCTTGAAACGGTTCTTGTAGTAGTTCTCCTGCCTCTGTGCATTGATCAGGGGGTATTCTCTCCGCCCAGCCATGAACTGAAACAAAAAATGTCAAAAAGAGCGTTATGCCCTCCATACGTAACATTTTTATTTGCAGCGGGGGGTGAAAGATGAATGGCTTAAGTAAACAGAAAATGTTTGTGCGAAAAAGCGTGGAAGGGATGGCGTTTGATATACGTTTTCAATTTCTATCAGTAACTTAGAAAAAGATCAACGGCAAGAATAATCAGTTGCCCATACCTTAAACTCGTCAGCGATCGTGCCATCTTTCAGATTGTCCACGATCACCTTCTGCAGCTGGTCAACGCGTACTGAGTTGGTGTAGGAAGGGTCATTGCGGTAGATGGGATCCTCCCCGCTCCACAGAAAGTCCAGTTCTTCGTCATCGGTCATTGGCTCCGACATGTGTCTGCGCACATCCTTAGATGTTCCGTTCTGGTGCGGTGACGGGGCTGTTGGCGTTGACGTGGAATTTGAGGCAGGATGCTGTTGAGCAGCGGACACATTCGCGACATTCTCATAAATACCTGTCGAGGTTGGCTTGGGTTGACTGCAGGCTTTGAGACTGCTTTCACTTCGGCTTTTGGTTTGGCATCTTTCATATCTGCAAGGAAATCCTAATTCATTGTGTTTTTATATTTTGTGATGTGGATAATGCATTTTTTTAAAACCATAAGACAACTACGAAACAACTCAGGAACGGTAGATCTGATTACATTCTTAACATTTTTTTTCAAACATGTGAAATATATCCACAGAACCATAGCTGTCTAATTAATCCCAGTCTACGTGTGTGTTTGGGCTTCATTTAATACAACAGAAAGTAACAAGAGAGAGTCTGGTGTAGGGAGAAAGTAAAAAACAGGCCGTGCCTATTAATGGGAAACGTAGTGGGGAAAAATGGAACTGTGAAGAAGAGATTTGGCTATTTCAGTCCAAACAGATAGATTCGACGTCTCCCTTGAAGTCTGATTTTTTTTTCTTCGTAAAACTGAATTAGATACGGCTGACGTATCATGCAATTGATGAAAATACGATATGGAGTCTAATTTTTTTATTCACCGTACATACATTTGATTTTGCACCATTTTTAAAAATCATTAAGCTGAAAAAAGAAAGTTATGCTCCTGGTTAGTCAAAAGTAGTTACGAAGAATGGTATATTTCTGCTTTGTAATGAAGATGAGAAAATGTATTTCCTTCTTTGGAAGTGGATATCCCACACACTACGCACTATAGCCGATGAAGTTTCATTAACTACAGTTATATGAAGCATACACATCTACTTTTTTCGAGTTTCCCAAATTTTTGTTCCTAGTGTTACTGTCTGTATGTCAATTCGCTACAAACAATGAAGCACATGACTTATTGCATGAATCACATGACTTATGACGTAACCTTTTGCCATAGTGTGTGTGTGTGTGTGTGTGTGTGTGTGTGTGTGTGTGTGTGTGTGTGTGTGTGTGTGCTTGAATAGACACCTAAATAAGTTTTTTGTAACACACACCGTCATTGAGAATGACCGGAGCAAAAGACAGAGGAGAGGAGCCGGCACGTTCCTGTTGTCCTTGTTGACCACTGCTCTGTGCTGTGTTGGCTCTCTCTGACTCGAGCTCTCTTGACTTGGCAGCGTTTCTCCGTTTTCTGGAATGAATACTTTACGCATACCATTCGCATGCACGCTTGACCATAAAGGAAAGGGATTGTCAAACGTCTACCGCATTTCATTATCAGAAACGTACAATTCTCTTATGGAAAATATCAAGTCTGATCGTGAAAATGTGAACAATAATTTAAAAATGAACGTGTTCCTTCATGTTGATGAAACGTCTGCTTGTGTGTGTGTGTGTGTGTGTGTGTGTGTGTGTGTGTGTGTGTGTGTGTGTGTGTGTGTGTGTGTGTGTGTGTGTGTGTGTGTGTGTGTAAGGTACGATGAGCAGAAATCTATGTTGAAGAGATATTTCTTTTAAAGCAGAAAAGGAGATACTTCCTGATTCTGGTGTCTTGACCAAAACATGTAGTCTTCGACAATAACTCTGTGGGCAAGTGGATCCTGGTTTTAATGGGACTACTTTGAAGCGGCATGGAGACGTCTTTCTCAGAAGGGTTGGTAAGGTTAGTTTGAAGAAGTGGAGGGGGAGCGGAGGGGAGGGCAGGAGAAGTGTACTAGAAAGAGGAAGGGGATTGCATCCGTCTGGCTTAGCAACAAATCAGTTATTGTCGTTACTAGGGAGACTGTTGGTGGTGGTCTGGATTTGTCAGAAATGAGCTTGCACCATTGAACATCACCAGCGTCTTTGAACAGTAGTGCTATACTTCCTTTGGAAGTGACCTCACGGCAAACAAAATATTGATCGTTCCTTACTGACTGCTGACGCGGGACTGCAATGGAACGTACTGGGCGTGGCTGTGGAAGATCTTTGAGGAGTATATATATATATATATATATATATATATATATATATATATATATATATATATATATATATATAAACCGAAACAGGCAACATTTTTATTAACTGTAAAAGACAATGTCAAGAAAATCAAATGCAGTCCAAGGATAAGTCATAGCGCATTTTTGTCACGTTAAGTATGACTGATTTGTGTATTCTTTATAATTCTAGCACTGATGTATAGTTACATTTTATAAGCAAGTTTTACTAGTCATCATTGAGCCTTACACTTCAGAAGAACGTTTTCGTTTCGTCTTCTCCATCCACCTGATGATCAGGCAGATTTTGAACTGGGATTTATCTCACACATGTGACGTACGTTTCCCTAACTTCACAGAGCAGCCACTTCTTGTATGGGACCTAGAATAATGCAGTATGTTGGTCTTGAATTGCTGTCATTGTTTATTTTCTTTCCCGTTCTGAACCAAGACTGAATTCTGTTCTGTCTCATGCACTAACATCATCTAGTTGAAAAAGGCCAACAGATTAAGCCGAATTACTTTTTGTTCATTGGTTGTGCCTGACAGTGTTCGGGAGTTAAATAGGTTAGCAAGTAGAATGGGAAGAATAAAATGGTAGGGGAGATAATGGGAGTGGGCATGAAATAGTAAGCATCGCCAGGTGTGATTGACCAGATACGAAGAAGGATAGCGTCGTTACAGGAGTGGTTACAGGTGTGGAACAGTGATCATATTTGCAGCGCTGAAGCTTGCAACGGTCAACTGGAGTGGTGAAGATTAGGATCGTAGGGGAGCGAATGTGAAATTGGCATGATCAGTTATTGTAGACGCAAAAGTTGTAGATGACAGTGTGCCAAGGATAAAGAAAATGGGCGTTAGTGTCGAACACTGATCTCAAAATTATGACAGATGGCAGGGTTAGGGTTAGGTTAAGGAAAGCACCCTCCGCTTCTGGCAATGTCTGGAAGCAGACGCCTATTGCAGGGACCATCCGCTTGCTTGCTGCTCGGTTACATGATAATTACGTTTCTGAAACACAGGCAGATTCAACAACCTTTCGAACTGAAATAATTTTACCGTCGAAAATTCTTCTGATGGCCATTATCTAAGCGTAACTAAGCGTGTTTATCTTGTAAACAGACTTGGCTCCATGTTACTATGCATTATACATTATAGGGCGTCCACCGGGGCAGCACAGACCTCTGCCAAAGTCAAACGGATCCTGCATCCACCCTTAGATCCGGATCTGAATCAAAATGTACGTCTGAATGAACTTTTTTTCCGTAATGAGGGAGAAGAAAAATTGGGAGCAGTTTTTTTTGTTGTATGTATACATTTTATGTGCGATTCAGTTTTTCAATTAAACAAGACACTTCTAGGAGTGGGAAAACATGAGAATGTTCCTTACAGACGTAGCTCATATCTTGTGTAATACTGGATAACATGACATCCATACTGAACTGTCGTGCATTCGTATTTTAACTGAGAGAGAGAGAGAGAGAGAGAGAGAGAGAGAGAGAGAGAGAGAGAGAGAGAGAGAGAGAAAGTAACGTCAGTATGATGACAAACTAACCTCAGCACGACACAAATGATGACGATGATAACGATGACAACGACAACTGCGACCACGGCGCCAACGATCACGGGAATGTTGTCATCGTCTTTAGCCTCTGTGAGCACATCAGATTGGCATTGCATGGGTGAAAGAATAGATGAGTGATGTCTGGAGAAGGATAGACGGGATAACACGTAAGCAGGCAGATAAGCGAGGGCGTGCTTCTACGTGTATGTGCGCTTAAATGGATGCATGTACAGAAAAGCATCGATTCGTATTCGATGGGGGAGGTGTCGGTGTGGATAAGGGAATGGGGGGAAGGGGTGTGTACTGTAGGTCGGACATCTATGGTGGGTAAAGATTAAGGGGGGGGGGGGGGGGGGGGGGGGGGGAGGTGAGGGGGGGGGGGTCCTAAAATTATGTCTGGGTGTCTGAAACTGAAGACGAATGGCAGGAAAAAACTGACGACCAAATGGAAGGGAATGAATATGATGAGAGTGTTGGAAAGAGGTGGCGTGGAGGGGATGGGTAGGGGGGAGGGGGATCCTACGTCGGACACCTCCCTCCACTATAAACCCCCTTCCCTCTCTCCACACGAAAGTGCAACAAACGACTGAGACGCGATCTTTTCTACTATCTTCGTTCCTTTTTTCCCGTTCACATGGCTTGTGCTAGTCTCATGTGATGTGTAGGTCCGTTCACTGAGTACGACTGCATACAAAGCCAGGTCAGGCAGTAATTTGTCCTTAAGAGCCTCAAGCCAGTAGACGTACCTTTCGCCATTTAGTGCCATTCAGCTACGTGAAAATAGCAAATCTAGATTCTATGTGGACTAGTTTTCAGTACAGTTGTAGACATCTTCGGCCTGGATTAGGGATGTTATTGTGAGCTGTTGTGTTGTTGTTATATAATAAAGAAAGCAATAAAAGTTTCTTTTGGCTTGGGGAGAGAAACGCTTTGATAGAATATTCTGCGCCCCCTTCTCCCCCCCCCCCTCTCTCTCTCTCTCTCTCTCTCTCTCTCTCTCTCTGTGTTATATGTTGGACATTTTTGTCGTTAGAAATAGTTTTGTTGCTTTCTGGATATCACACTCCTGCATGATATCCACATGTGGGTTTTAATGCCCTTTTGACAATATTTGTTCTCTTACTCCTATCTATTCATTTTTCATCCCTGACTTTCAGTGCAGCCGGACTGTGCACTTGAAACATGAAACTGGCCTCTGCTTCAGGTTTCCCATTCTCAAGTGAGTGAGTGAGAGAGAGAGAGAGAGAGAGAGAGAGAGAGAGAGAGAGAGAGAGAGAGAGAGCGATGAACTATCTTATTTTCATTTATTTTATTTTATTTTTTTTTTTTTTTTGGTTTTGCACCGAATATGAGAAGATAAGTGGTTTCTCGTTCTTCGTTTTCACTGTTCTAAACCTTTGCCAGAAGAAGACCCAAGAGGACAAAATGCATTGTGCTTTGTCCTTTACTTTATTTGTCTGTGTCCATTGAGGTAACTACCCTCTACTTTTTCTAAATTATCCTGTACTTGCTTTTCTTCCTTTGCGTGTACCCTGTAGGCTAAGAAAGGGTAGAAACGTGATCATTTGGCTTTGAAAAACTGATGGATCAAACACGATATATATCGTAGTGATTAAGAGTTGACGTTCACTTGGCTGTTTAGTTGATTAAAAGGGCACAAAATCTATCTGGATACCGAACATCTAGTTACGTGACTGACATATGCACAAGTATCCAGTTTTCTCAGAAAAAAATCTAGAGTTAACGATCTTCATAATTATTCCACCTCTGGGTCCTTCCCTTAGGATCCGCAAAGCAATGTTAAGGTTAAATACACGACCAGTTAAAAGTCGAGGGACAGCTTCGATTTTCATTAGCTCCAAATACTGACTGCAGTAACACTTCCGACCTAACGCTGTGCATGTGAATCATTCTCCTATCTGCTCATTAAATCGCTGTTCACACCTGTGGTCAACATGCGGGAGCATCATTGAAGTTTCGCCCATTTCCAAAGCAGATCATCTAAGAAGTCATAAGAAAGAGGCAGTATATACTGCATACGCAAGGGACACCTAGCGTTAAGACCATTCAGCCTTTGTTTAGCATGATACTGCACAAAGGAGCAAGTAAGCAGCAGCAGACATACCTCAAAGACGACTAAAAACTCTAAACTTTCTGATTGGCAATATATAATATAATCAATCAGTCAGTCATTCAGTCATTCCCCTGACCGCATTTTGGTCCAGTCCTTATAATGCAATATAATGCAGATAATTAAAAACGTTCTTGCAGCTGTTGAATCTGAATTACCATATACTTTACAATATTTAAACCACCAATACAAAAAAGTGAAAAAGATACGCGAGTCATTTGGGTTTTGTTTCCAATGATTATTGTGTCCCCATTGTCTGCTGCTAATACAATATTATGCCACTGGGGGCCCAGGTCTTTGTACCCAGATCTATATAACAAAAAGAATAATGAAGACCATTCCTATAACACCCATCTTAACAATGTAGGCTACCCGGCGCTTCACAAACTTTAGCAAATCAATGTCGTAAGTATACGCTGGACACACACACACACACACACACACACACACACACACACACACACACACACACTTCTGCGCTCGTGAGGCACTCGCATATGCTAAGTATGCTCGCGCGCGCGCGCGCGCGCACACACACACACACACACACACACACACACACACACACACACACACACACACACACACACACACACACACACAACACGCACGTACGCACGCACACAGAGTGTCAGTGTCACATGCATTAAGTTGAACATTGCCTAACACGCTTTACATGTGATTCGTACATGAGCAGATGTGTGCAAGTTACAGGTGACAATATAACAATTTTTCAAGTGGTGTTCTGTAACTGGCGTTTGTATTTCCACCAGGTCTGCTTGTTCGTTAGCCTATGTTTACACCAGCTTTATTTTTCAGCCATGTCTTAGCCCCCAGGTCAACGTACATGGGTTTATATTCCCATATGGTCTATGTTCATCAGGTCTAGATTTTCTTTTCCTCCGTGTCTGTGTCCATCCTCCCCCTTCCTGTCCCATTGATTCCCCAAGTCTGTGTTCATCGAAGGTCTGTTTTCTCCAGATCTATATCCCCCAGGTCTAGTCCCTTCAGGTCTAATCCTTTCAGGTCTAGTCCCGTCAGGTCTGTTACCCCAGATCTGAGTCCTCAGGTCTGTTTTCCCACATCGATTCCCCACAGATCTGTGTAACTCCCGATTTATGCTTATATAAACCCCAGGTCAGTGTGTTCCCCCACCTCCAGTTCCCTACTGGATTTCTCTTAGTCTTATATTTATCCAGGTCTGTATTGCAGTATGTTACTCAGGTCTATTTTCATACTGAACTCCTTTCTTCTTCCTCCCCCCTCCCTCCTTCACACACATACACACGCGCGCTTGCGCTTGGGCGCCGGCACGGAAATGAGCGCACGCGCGCACATAGAAAACATTACATAACAAAATAGAATTACAGTTCTGACTTTCAATAGTTTCATTAGTAAATACGCACAGTCATCCACACGCTGATCGGAAGGCGAGGCTCTAGATTTCCCGATCTACAGAAGGTGAATGCCTCAGCAAGCTGTTACAGGTGATAAAAGTCCAGTCCGAAGAAGCACAGATGTAATACAGAACAAGAAGTAGACGTAAACTGGCAATCAACTGGGCCATAAAGAAGTGGTAATTTATAAACAGAATGGATGCTGTACCCTGTTTGCAGTAGTGACCCTCTTTGCCAGAGGGACAAGCAGGACAGTAGCCTGTGGTCTTGTCACACAGCGTTCCTGATTTACAGACTCCCTCGCATTTGTGGCATTCAGCAGTGTTGGGATCCTTGTAGTACTCATCAAGACAGTCTGAAACATACAAGCAAGCGCCCGCGCGCATGACCGCACACGCGCTCACGGACACACACACACACACACACACACACACACACACACACACACACACACACACACACACACATGCGCGCACGCGCGTATGACATGCATGTGCACAAGGAGACATACACGGGTACGTTAAAAACAAGTGAGGATAAAAATAAACTATATTCAAATCGAGATGGAAGATGAGACTCGTAATGAGGTTGCGATCCAGCTATTCTCAATTTTTTTTAATCACACTGCAAAAACAAGTGGAATGTGTTTCAAAATGAACTTCCCTTCTGCCCTCCCATCTCCATTCCCTTCCCCTCCACCCTTTCGGTACCCTCCTGTATACTCAGCGTTCTGTTTTCCCCCTTCTGTATTTAATTCAAAATGTGACCAGGTACTTGTTTCAGCTTTCTAAGAAAAGTATGCATGAGAATGGCATTCATGTTGATAGAATGTGTGATTGTCAGGTTCACAGAGAGAACGAAATAGCGCGTGTGAAATGATAGCGATTTAAAAAAAAATGCGGTCCATTTTAAATCTGTAGAAATGCAGCGTCATTTATGTGTTGTTGTTGTTGTTGTTTGTTGTTGTTTTGTCAGCACGTCATTTCCATAATGCTCACAAAGAATTCGATTGTGCAACACAGCAGAAACCAGTGTTCAGTTATAGTTCGCATTGAAACTGTCCTCAGTACTACCTTTCACTGGGCTGTTTAGGCCTGCTTTACAAACTGTCTTCAGTACTACCTTTCACTGGGCTGTTTAGGTCTGCTTTACAACTGTCTTCAGAACTACCTTTCACTGGGTTGTTTAGGCCTGCTTTACAAACTGTCTTCAGTACTACCTTTCACTGGGTTGTTTAGGCCTGCTTTACAAACTGTCTTCAGTACTGCCTTTCACTGGGCTGTTTAGGCCTGCTTTACAAACTGTCTTCAGTATACCTTTCACTGGGCTGTTTAGGCCTGCTTTACAAACTGTCTTCAGTACTACCTTTCACTGGGCTGTTTAGGCCTGCTTGACAGACCTGTTTAGCTGTCCTGTTGAATTCATTTCCACATGGGCATGATTGACACCAACATTTCAACATCTCTCCGTTGATTTATTGAAATGTGTGTTTTTATGCAGCAGTGTGTGAGTGTGTGTGTGTGTGTGTGTGTGTGTGTGTGTGTGTGTGTGTGTGTGTGTGTGTGTGTGTGTTTTCTTGTTCTTCTTCAGTTTAACGTCCTTACACTAAAAGTTATATCAGACTCTCTCTCTCTCTCTCTCTCTCTCTCTCTCTCTCTCTCTCTCTCTCTCTCTCTCTCTCTGTGCGTGTATGTGTGTGTGTGTGTGTGTGTGTGTGTGTGTGTGTGTGTGTGTGTGTTCATTATAAGAAACACCTGTATGTAACCTTTGCGTTTGACAGGGCTGTAATCAAACTGAAATCGCATTGGGTTTTATATGTCAGCAAGAACATAAAATTGTGACAAGAACAGGGTTCAGTCGAACTGGGTTCTTACGTGTTCATACAAAACATATGACTAGAATACGGCTGTGATAAAAGTGTAACTGAAATCGGACTGGGGTCTTAGTTGTCAACACGAAACGTACGGTCAGAACAGGGCTGTACAAAAGTGAAACTGAAATCAAATTGGGATCTTCTTGGGCTCTGTTTAGTCCATATCAAACATTCGGCTAGATCTGGGCTTTGATACAAGTAAAACTGCAATCGATTTCTGTTCACATTTATCCAGATGCAGAATATGGCTGGAAAAGGACTGTAACAAAAGAACAGAAATCGAATCTTGTCCTTATATGTCCAAGTAAATCATATGAATTGAACAGGACCATAAACAAAGTAAAAATGAAATAAAAAAGTTGGGTTTTTATTTGCCTATAAAATTTTGGATAGGACAGGACTGCAATTAAATTAAAGTAAAATCGGACTTGGAACTATTTTGTCTGCAAAAATATATGGCTAGAATTATATTCATTCTGATCTCCAACGTTTTGTGTCCGAAATGGATAAATTGGACTTGTTTGGTAACATGTATTGTTGTCAAACCAAGAAGACGTCTTCAAACTTATAACAGCTTTGTTAAGTTTTCAAAAAGAGGAATACACAGCGATAGAATCAGCAGCCTGTCCATTGTTATGCTAAATACAAAAAAGGTTACGTTTTTCAGCGAGAGAGAGAAAAATTGGAAAGTACACATTAGCCACTTTCTTTGCACGTTTGTATGAAACCACAAGAATAGATTTGCAGGTAATGTTTATGGGGAAAAAAGCTACCACAGGTACATTCCAAGCTAACTGACCTGTGCAAGGTGGAGGCTGCAGATGAAGGTTCATCGTACATTGCTCACATTCCCCTGTGTCCTGATGACAACGCTGACAGTTTGGTGTTTGGCATAGTGTGTCACACATGTCTCCATAGTAACGGTCCACACAACCTGTAACATTGCAATAATAGAGATGCCAATTGGCTTAAATAATTTTTATTCAAGAAACAAATAAACAAAATACCTTCAAAGCTGTCAAGAAATTATTCAAGAAACAAATTAACAAAATACCTTCATAGCTGTCAGGACAAATGAGCAACAACAAGCCCTAGGCTTGTACTGTGCTGAAATTTACATTTACAATATATCGGCGGTTAATATATTTACAGTAAACTATTTTACTAAACATTTCACCTCATAGTCGGGATTTTTTTTTCCAAAGAAACATATAAAACAACGGTGGAGAGAAATAAAATGAATAATATGAAAAATGGGTGGAAGGGAAGGTCAGCAACAATCATGTCATCAACAAGATATATGCATGAACAACTTACAAACAAGATAAAAAATTTCAGTAAATAACGTAAAGTAATTTAGGGTAGAAACCATCTTTTGCGTAAGTAACATGCTGAAGTAAAATATCAGATCATTGCATATGAAGGTGAAGACTCTTCATAGTGCTGTAGTTCCAGCCCTTTCCGAAGGATCTGGTCGAACTGCACATTTCTTCATTACCCAGATATGGAGAGTTGGCAGGTATAAATGTACTGGTGGAAACCGCCAAAGTATTTTGCTTTTTTTGTTTCCAGTGTTGCACATCTTCCGTATTGCTACCTCTGTTACTTTTTCGATTTCTCCATGGAGATTTGGATGCATTAGTTATAGAAATAAAAACCAGCCGTTTTCTTTATACAGAATCATGGCATCTGCTGGAGTAATGACTAAATCACGTAACCGGAAATCTGTTTACCTGCATTTTCAAAATTTATGCATCAATCTGAATTGTGTGTGTAATAGACCTGCATTTGTGCATTAACGGGAACACTGGACTATTTAAGCTTATGGCAAAGACGCGGTGCAATGAAGAGAAAGAAGCTAGGGACCTACAGGAGGTGGCATGAAATCACATGCTCTCTCCAGATTCGATGGTTTTGTCTTACGGAAAATCGGATGGCCAGAAATTTGTTTTCACCGTTGAAAAAAAGCTTCGGGTTAGTTGAAAAATTACCGTTGTTCAAATCTTAAGTAAATGTCAGCGAACCGCCCAGAGAAACGTGGACAAACGAGTCACAAGACAACACACCACGCGTTTCGACCTCTTAGGTCTTCCTCAGGTGAACCAAAAACGAACAAAATAACGAAAATGCACTTCTCGTTTGTCCACGTTTCTCTGGGCGGTTCGCTGACATTTATTTAAGATTTGTTTAGATTTCCGCCTGCAGTCGTTTCACTTTGCAACTAGTAGGTACCGGCAGCCCTTCTTTCAGTGTACGGGAAAGTTCAGCCGAGTGAAAAATATGCTTGTTTTCAATTGGCAGTAACTATGATAACGCGTTTAGAATCAGATGAAAATTGTGAAGAATAAAGAATACAGTTTCCTTTTGAACTCTGTGTTGTTTATTTGTGTTTGCAATAGACGGTACGATGATTGTTTTATTCCAAATACACCCATCCGTTTCACACGAAAACGAAGCGCGTCACACATCCCGAAGCGTCGCAGGCGCCATTTGGCCGAGCGTTCGAACTACACGGTGTCGAAAATCAACACATACAATGTGTTCATTCCATTCACTGGCGTTTTAAATAGGTCAGAATACAAGAGCATGTTTCAAGCTTTATTTCAGTCTATTTTTCTTTTTGGTACGATGCGTTTAAATTGATTAGAATCGAAGTTTTTTATGAGGCTTGTTACAAGTGTTGTCTTTCCAGCGTCGTTGCTAAAAAACTTGCAAAAAAAAAAACAAAAAAAAAAACATACACATTAACGATGCGCTAGAAAGGCCGTTCTCTCCCGCATTCATTGGTGTATCAAGCTAAGCGATTGGTTGAATGCTCGCAAAGCGCAAGCCAATCAAAGCGAAGGTACCAAATGTAAACATTTACTCCTTGCCCAAGATTTGAACAATGGCGGAACGAAGCCGAGATCCGACAATGATCGAGTCGAATGCGCTAATCGTTGTTGAATTGCAAGACGCACTTGGTAAGATAACGCATATAATAACAAACGAGAACATTAATGAAACGATTCAATTATTTTAATTCGCTTAATACTGTGCCAGTGCTTAGGTTATTTTGTTCGTTCAGCCGGTGTTCGTCAATTATTAAAAGGTCGGAAAAGTCCCACGCGTTGCGCCCTTCGAAGCGATCGTATTTTTTTTTTTAAGACAAACTAATGAAAATAGATATCAGTAATGGGCTTCACTTAAGTCGATTCATGTATTTGTGAACTGGTTACTGATTCTAATACACGATTACAGAGAAAATCGTAGTTAAAAACACCTGTTTGAGACAGATATTCGAACCGGAAGCCACAACCGCGCGTACAAGACGGTCCGAGGCTTTGAATTCTGAAAGCACTGTCTTCTGATAATGACCATCAATCGAAACACCGATCATTACTGTCATATACTGTGTGAAAGCGTGTTTGGTGGTGGTATAAAGAGAGAGAGAGAACAGAGTCTGAAGTTGAACAGTAAGGAGGGTGTAGTGGGGGGGGGTTGGGGTATGGGGGGGGAGGGGGGGGGGGGGGGGTGTCACTGTGTGAGTCAACCCGACTCAACGAAGTTTAGCTTAGCAATCTAACTTTTTTTTTTCCCTAGTGTATTTGAAATTTCTGTAATTGAACTGTATGGATTTGCTTTCTCCCCCCTCCCCACCCCTCCCCTCCTTACTGGCAAACACAGCAAGGTTTTGAACACTTGGTGATTACTTTCAGTAAAACTGCTAGAATACAACTACAGTAGCATTGCATTGCCAAGACATTACATTTGTGTGACAGTAACATTTATGATATTTTTTGGTGATTGTATGTATGATATTTTTTGGTGATTGTATGTTATGCTCCACAGTTATGTATATTGCTGTAACAGCACAAACATACTGAATAAACAGAGTAGTTGATAAAAAGGTAGAGTCCAAAATAAAGTTAAATCTTTCTTTAATTCTACCTTTTGTTAAAAAAAAGCATTATAATGCATATTTATGTTTTTTTTTTACATTAACAATGATTAAATCAACAAGTTCATTTAAAATCATAATGATGAAATACTTAACATGTTATTGGCAATGCTTAAATCACACCCTGTCGACAAAATAATGTGTTGCAGAGGATGTACCTTTTGTTTACAAAGAACATGCAATACATTTTTGCTTACAAAAAACAACAGATACTAAAATGAAATTATAAGGAATGGACAGAGAGCAGTAACACACACACACACACACACACACACACACACACACACACACACACACACACACACACACACACACCACATATCACACAATGATGAAGAAACAGACAGGGAAATTTACATAAAAGCATGCACTCATAGTTAAGATAAGTGGTCCTATGCCATGGTTTTATTTTTTTTTTCTAGTAATTTCACATACACACACACACACACACACACACACACACACACACCACATATTGCACAATGATGAAGAAACAGGGAAATTTACATGAAAGCATGCACTCATAGTCAATTAAGTGGTCCAGTTCCATGCTTTAATGTGTTTTTTTTTTTTGTTTGTTTTTCAGTAATTACACACACACACACACACACACACACACACCACATGATATCGCACAATGATGAAACAGACAGGGAAATATACATAAAAGCATGCAGTCACAGTTCAGTTAAGTGATCCTGTGCCATGCTTTATGTTTTTTTTTCTTTCCTTTTCTTTTTTTTTTTCTTTAACTGAGAAAATGCATCCACATTTTTTATATAATTTTTTTTAACCTTTGCCAGAGCTTGTGGGTGAAAAATTACCCAGACTGTCATTTAAATCTTCAAAACTAACTCAGTTTTCATAATATGTAACTAAGTTTTATGACTTTGTTCATTATGTATTTGTGCTTGCCCCCATTAAATATTGTGGTGTTTTGGTGGTAAATAAAGAGAGAGAAAATAATAAAAGCTTATAATCCTCGTCAGATACTGTGGGTGGCATGTCACCCATACCAATCAAAGAAGCATTCTCACATGCCAGAGCTTGTGGGTGGCTGGTCACCCATAACCTTCATATAGGCCACAGCTTTACCTGACATGCCAGGATTTGTGGGTGGCTGGTCACCCAAAACCTTTATATAGGCCACAGTCTTTACCACACATGCCAGTGTTCACTATTGGCTGTGTTGTAAGTTGGAGGACCACCAGACCAGGATAAAGTGGATGAGGTGTGAGCTGTGTCTCCACTTCAACTTTTCCTGAGGCAGAGCAGTTGGGCTTTGGGGACTGATGAAGTGATGGTGACCGAGGAAGAGATGGAGACATAAGAAGTTATCACCCATTTTTAGGATGCAATCATGCTGCATTAATGATGAAATCAATGAACATGCCACTGATTGCCTTCTGGAAGACTTGTCTTTACCAAAATTGGCCAGAACGTAGTTTTTCTATGATGATGATTTGGCAGTGTGTCACAGATCCACTCTCCTGAGAAAGTAGACAATTTTCTGAAGAAATTTTGCTCTTGCAAACAACACGCTTGTGTGGCCAATCAAGACAGACACAGATTTTAGTGCAAAGCATATTTTTGTTTGCCAGTGACTTCAACATAGTCTCCAAAACAACCACTGGCCATGCCTGGTCTGTTCCAATTAACAATGAACTCTGCCTGAAGTATGCTGCATACAAAAAGAACAATGTATGTAGTCAACCCTATCTGCCCGTCTGCAAGAGTGCACTTCCCACCCTTATCATAAGTGACCTTTTGTTTGGTGGATGCCAGCACTTGTCAGAAACAGCAAAAATAACATGATTTTTTATAAATAACAATACAGACAACATCATACCAAATTTTTGTTGAAATCTGTCAGTAAGTTTTGAAAAACTGTCGGTTTTAATTTGGACATCATCATCATTCCGCCCCTGTTGGCCACTATTCTAGTACAGGAAATAAAATGTTAGGTACAAAATAACAAAATCTACACTTTGATTCACAGGAAATACTGTATAGAAACTGTATACAAAATTTGGAAACAGTTCATGAAGTAGTTTAGAAGTTATAGCAATTTTAAGTGTGGCGCGCGCGATTCTACCCCCATTTTTTTCCGCCGTCCAAATTGCAATATATCCTGTTTTTAGCACAGAAGTTTTCACAAATGTTTAATAGCAGATACCTCAGAAAAAAATGACTTTGCTTAGTACAACTTAGAGAGTTTGTC
>JADBJO010008653.1:76102-93106 GCA_016801955.1 Conus betulinus
TGGGGAAAAACAGACGATCCTTCATGCCCCCTTTGCCATGAAAAACAAACAGTGGAGCATGTCCTAAGCTCATGTAAAGTAGCCCTGGCTCAAGGAAGGTACACATGGAGGCAGGCACAACCAAGTGCTCAAAGAGATTGTACAAGTAGTCTGGGCTAGTACCAACACCACAAAAGGGAAGATCAGGACTCCAAAAGCACCCGCAAACATTCTTCACGGCAGGAGGCAGCGAATCATGGCAAGAACAACAGTGCCACTCGGAACATGCAGGCAGAGTCTGCTGGATGGGGCAGATGACTGGGAGTGCACAGCAGACCTCCCAGAATGGAATAGTCACCCAGAGATTATCAGCAAGAGTGGCATGAGACCAGACATAGTAGTACACTCTCAGTCAACCAAGCAGCTGATCATGATCGAGCTCACGGTGCCATATGAGAACAGAATGGAGGCAGCTCAAATCTACAAGACTGAAAAGTATGCTGATCTGGCAAACAGCCTGAGGAGAGAAGGCTATCAGGTCAAAGTCCTCACTGCAGAAATTGGAGCTAGGGGGTTTGTGGGAACGTCTGCATACAGCCTCATGAAACAGCTCTCAGTTGCAGGGAGGGAAAAAACCAGAGCCCTGAAAGCAATGGCAGAAGCGGCAGAGAGGTGTTCAAGTTGGATCTGGTCAAGGAGGAACAAAAGTGAACTCATAAGGCTTAACTTTCCTACAAATCAGGTGTCCCTGTGGCTCAGTGGTTAGTGCGCGAGTCATTAAGTGGAAATGAGCATGTCCAGAAGGGCATGGGTTCGAATCCCAGCCATGGCTCATCCCAAGATGGGAAAAAAAAAAAAAAAAAAGCAGAGGGACATCCGGAGTCATGAACCGGGTGTGGCCCAACCCCCCCTAGAGTGTCAGGAGATAAGGGCCGAAACACTCGCTTGAAGGGGGCTTTCACCCAAAGGAAACAGTCTTCGCGCGTGTGTTTGCAAGATGGCAGACACACAGGTCGCACCTGTAAGGTTGCTGAAGAGAGACTTGTCAGACAACTTTGATCATGAACACGCCAGATCATTTCCGACGTGCGGTATTTTGTCCAGCCGCCGAAAAAAATAGTGGGAGGGAGGACTATGGTGGGTGTACAAGAAATGCGGGGGCTGTGGAAACTTTACCCCTCGGCACCAGCAGCATGCAGTAGGTAGCTGATTGCAGGTCTGTCACTAGGTGATGTCACGTTACGTTTGTAGGATAAACATCTGTGTTGTTATCAGGTCAGAACGATACCGAACATTCTGCCACGAAAATCTAGAATTCCAACATCCTTCTCTCTTGCAACAGAGCAGACACCGAGTGGCTCCTGTTAGACTTGAGGCTGTTTTAGCTCCCCTTTGATCATTGAAAGAATGATGAACGTAGACGGGAAACTAACTAGGTTCTCCACTGGAAGACGATTTCTTTTTAGAAATATTCCAGAAAAGCCACTTGAAAGATCTATGGAAGTGAGGGTAGGGGATAAGGGGTGGCAACCCTGTATTACAAGAAACAGCCTAAAAGAATGAGTAGGATGACAAAGTGAGTCGTTTGAAAGTGCGTCGGTGGGTCAGCGAGAGTGCCTGACGTCGGTGCTTACATGAACACAAACCTGGTCACCGGCAAGGCGATCCCGTCTGTAACATTTTCACAGCGAGTCCTGACCAGACTGATGTCCGTTTGGAAAGCCTCTACAGTCTGTGTTGGTGCATAAGCAGTCTTGTCACTTCGACACACACCCCTCTCTGACCATGACACTGACTGACGTCACACTGACATCAATGAAGACCCCATTCGGGAAAAGAAAAGGAGATAAGAGTTTTGATGGGAGGACTGTCAGTCTGGCATCAGTTCTACTGAACAAGACGAGCTAGAAGAAGGAAACTTAGCGGGCTATATGAAAGGAAGGAGAACATTGGGAAACATACTGGGATAAAGGAAAAGATGCTTTTTGACGAGTCAGTCTTCAGTGGTTTTTGCGCGACACATTCGCGATTGCAGACTCTGAAAGGACAACAGGATTCCCCCAATCTAATTGACAAGCTTGTCTGCTGGTGCAATAAAGCTACTGGGGAGGACATACCTGATGACTGAGATGAGACGATTTTCTATGGGTCTTAAGGCTTTTTCTTCCATTAGCTCTTTAAAATGGTTTTATCTTCTCTAAATTTATTACTTTAACTGTGAGAGGGATTATAAGATCAGAGAACGAGAGAAAATATGTCTAAATAGAATAATATTGGACTTGATGTGATCTGCTGAGGTTGCGAGTGAAAAGTGGCAAAAGGACCAGCCGCCGTGACGAAGTGGTTAGCGTCGCGGACTTCCGGTGGGAGGTCGTGGGTTCGAATCCCATCAGAGTCATGTGGGTTTTTTTTTTGTTGCCCGCCGGCTCCTACCCAGAGTTGAGTTTGCTATGGGCTCAGTTGGGAAAAGACTGGGACCACGCAGTCGAGTTTCATCCACTTAACGGATACATCATCTCAAATTTCTGACCAACGCTGCAGGCGTCTGTGTTTCTCGGGCCTGGTTGACGCCGGGATATATCATGAAAGGAAGCGTAGAGTACAGCCCTGTCATGCAGTCTCAGACCGGAATGGAAATCCGTAGCATCATTAGACATCTTCATCGTCCTCATTCTTATCGATCAGCATAAAATATAAAGAAAAAGTCTAAAATTCTGTGGCCCTTCATGCCCTGTCCTCATGGTGACCTCAGTTTTGATGTCCTCTCCACGTCTGTGGCCTTGGTTTGATTCCGTCAGGGTCGCCGGTTTCGGCGAGTCCATGGGGGCTGTCGTTGGACGGACATGGTGGTGCTCACCGGAGGGAGAGCTGACTCATGCCGGCTCCGCGACTTATCAATTATTGTCGTTAGTAGGTGGTATCCTGCGTTTGTTAGATTAGAACAGGCGCCACTAAACACCACCGAAGTGACTCGGCAGCAGTGCAGTGTCTCCTGTGAAGGGGTGTCTCTTAGCGACTTACATTGACTGCACACTGTGGATTGCCGGTGGCAGGGCTGCGGCGGGACTGACCGGGCTGTGGCTGTGGACGGGGTATTGGAGTGAGTGGCGTGGGTGCACTGCTACTGAGGTGGCACAGAAGACGGGACAGAAAAGTAGTGGCAAAAGAAAAGGGGTGTGGATTTGGTCTTTGTAGACTGAAGTGCACTTAGCGGTAGGTCAGTGTTATTACTAAAAAAATTGTTGTGGAGACTGAATTTGTGTTTGCATCCAAATGAATTTTGGGCCTCGAAAGCAGGCTCAGGGGATAAGTAAATAACTGTTATAAATATCTTTGCATCCAATATAATACGACAAATACATGTATCCTTTTAACAATAAAGGTGGTGTTATTAAAAGTGTAAATGTGAACATTATTGCATGCACCGATTTTAACACTGTCTTAAATAATGTGTATAATGTAATAAGTGTCGAATATCATGATCTGCATTTTGTGCTGAGATTCAATAGGGTGATTAGTGCATGTGACCTGTGCCAAACATGAAGATTATTTCATTAACGAAAAGCAGATTAGTTGGCTAAGAAGACACCTATTTAGTTCAAGAAGAATGGCCTGTCTTTCGATGAACACATCGATCTTTGAAAAAAGGTAGTGCAAAGTGCTATTCAAAGTGTGTCGTATGTCTTTCCCTGATCACAGAAGACACTTGATGTGGGTTGTCTGTACACCCCTTAAACAAAACAAAACAAAACAAGTGAAAAACTCTCGCACCAATTTCCCATTGAGGAAAGGTATGGACTAAAGCATTTTTTAAAAGAAAGTAAAGAATGTATGAAATATGAAGAATCTACAACCGACCTTAATTACATCATCATCAATTTTTTTTTTTACACAGTATGGGTGGATTTTGAGTGAAAGCATTATGTACAGAAGTGCAGAATTAAATCAGAGACATCGCAGCACGAATTAAGAATTACAGGGAGTTCTAAATGTCATTAAAGCAGGCCAAGGAGTCAAAGCATATTATGAAAATAGCTTTTGAGAAGTGTAAATTTGAAGTGCAAAAATGGGAACAGAAGATAAACGAGCATTCTTGCACATTCGCAAAATAAAGGATTTAAATTAAAATGGGTTCCAAATTAGAATATACATAAGATAATCAGTACAAATAGTTCTGCATGCTATGAAATTTACAAGCACGATAAACTGCATATTTTGCAATGAAGAGGGACATCAAATTAAAAGATTTTTTTTTAATCAGGATGCAATTACATGTGGAAATTTTGAAAAGATGTTAAGCATATATTTGAAAAGAGATCCAGACATTTTCTCAGTATCAATATCACTTATAATTGTCAAATGAAACCAACCAGCTTTTGACTTTATTATTATGCTTGTGAAAAATTGTATACGTAAAATTGAAATACATGAGCCAAATGTAAAACGTTTTGAAAGTTACCTGACCAACAGATTTTAAATCGAACTGCGTACTGCGAAAATTAAAAAAGCAAAGAAATTTTGATGCTGCATGGAGCAATATCAAATCAGTTTTTTTTTATACTGACTGGAATTATGGCCCAATTTTATTCATACATAATAATAATAATAATAATAACGTACATTTATAGAGCGCCCTTTCTCACTAGAGCTCACAGCGCTTTACAATAATCAACTATAAACATGTAACACTCACTTACACAACGGGCTGCCTACCTGGGTAGTGCCGACTGAAGAGCTGCCAGCTGGCGCTTCATTCGGTCGTTTCCCGTGTCACCCGGTCAGTATCGTTCAATATCGATCACTCATTTTCCTTACTTCCTTCATTCTTTCCATTTATCACTCAGGGTGCATGCTATGTGTAACGAGTCATCCATACCAACGGCCAAACTGGCCTACTCTTCCGAATGTTGGTGATGGGATTTTACGTGTGTGCAAAGATGTTATGCGTGCGTTCACACACGGAACCTCGGTTTATAGTCTCATTCGAAGGACTGTATGGGAAATGGAGTCAGAACCAATGTTAACTCCGAGGGAAGAAATCCCCCTGTACCGAAAGCCCCGGCGGAGGTTCGAACCCCACAACCCTAAGATTGCGAGTCAGGCGCTCTACCAACTGAGCTATTCCGGCTCCATGAAATTCGTTGTAATGAATTCAAAACAAGGGAAAAGATCTATAATTAATCACAGACACCAAGCGTTTTCTCAATTAGTTATACATAGGTATACCATATTGTTGCCATGCAGACCTTGGTCACCATGCCCCCCCCCCACCACCACCACCAGGACATAACCTAAGTGGATCCACAATGTACCTTAGGGACCACTGAACACGTTTCTGGTTGTTCCCAAGAAAATAACTCATTTGGACTTTGAGTTATGGCCCTCGATTTAAGGGTACCCCCCTTCTATGCTGATCACAATCGTCAATTTCAGTCAAATGTAGCTCATGTGAACGACCAGAAATCCATGTTTCTGTTACTTTTGTAACTAAAATCAATGACTTGCCGTCTTAAAAAAAAGCCTTTTGTGTAGTCCAGTATAGTATATCTTGGCTTCAGGGATGCGCTATCTACTGAAACCGTCATTTTCACAAAACGGACTGTATGTGTCATCTGCAATACATTGAAAGTGATAGAAAGCATGGCTTTTTTTTTTTTTTTAATTTGGGGGGGGGGGGGGGGGGGGGGGGGGGGGGGGGGGGGGGGGGGGGGGGTCATACACAACAATGCCTTTGGGTCATTCAGGACCAATTTGGGATTCCTAGTCCTGTTTTTTTATAGGTACAAAATCAAATATATCTCCTATACCCCCTAAATGTGCGATTTCGACAAAAAACAACACAGCAGATTTAAACAGAATAAAATTGTTGTTATTTGCAACAAGCATCACTGTAAGAGAAAATGAATATATTGTAGTGAAGTACAACAGTAATATGAAAGAATTTGCTGTTCTAGATGTTGTGATTATCTTTGATAAATAACGAATTTTTTACATTTAATGTGTACATGTATAATAATAACACTACTACTTGGAAATCGAATGCATTTCTATTTTAACCAAACAATGGTTTGATTTGTATACTAATGTTCTTTGTGTGTTTTTTTTTTTGTGCGCAGCAGGTGATGAATCCTCTGGTGTAATGATCAACTGAACATGGCAGCAAGAAAGCGAAAACATGAAGACAGCCCTGTTGGTGAAGTCTGTGTCATTCATTTCAGCGATTCTAACAAGAGATCATTTGTTCACCTCTCTAACTGCAAAGGACCTCAGAATAGACTGATAAAAACTTCAAGACATCTGCAAGAAAAGACTATTGCAGCCAGCTGGATTCTCCATATTGGATGGAAGAGGCTTGCAACTGCATTCCAGATGATTTACGGCCCAGATACGGTTACCATCGTGACTGTTACCAAAGGTTCACTGAAAACCTTGGTAGACTGCTCACTTCTGAATAGGTGACGCAATTTCATGCATAAAACAATGTGTTTTGGCAGCTTCCAGTGACCCTTAGTGACGGCTCTGAGGATGTCCTGGCCAAGTGAAGTAACGAGTCTTTGTACTTTTGAAGTGTGGTCTTGTGTTTGGCCAGCCAAGAGATAGTTCAGAAATATCTGAAGATCGTGTAGTAGGATATAATGTTGCTGTAGAAATTCGTCTGTTGGTGGCCATGGCAAACTTTCTCATTTCTCGAAGGCCTTTGTTATTATTGCCCGTAGATACAGGGCAACACCTTTCAGTACGTCGGTTGAGCCAAGCTCGTACGCTAGAATGACAGCTCTGTCAGTTTTCCATTTCTGAACTGTACACAAGCAAAGACTGAAACTCCCCACCTTTTCTGTGTGGTGAAGCAAATGACAATCTGTACCCGTATGTCTCACTCTTCTCCAACTTCCGCCTTAGTTTTTTAGCCCTATAATGTGTATTTGGGTGGTTTGTCTCGTTCAAGGCAGAGGTGTATTATCACACAGGTCTGACAGTCTCAGTATCTTCTGCTGCTGAAGCACCTCTCTTTCCATTCTTAAACAGACTCTGTAAAATGCTGTCTTGTCTGACTTTTCAGGTTTTTTTTTTTAAATCTCTCTTTGACGCACCGTCTTTACTCTGCCATACTGCAGGATCTCTGACATGCTTCTACGACAGGAAGGGTGATACTGTGCTTCACAGGCAAACAGGTCAAATCCTCTGATTCTGCAATAGTTTCTCGTCTTTTTTTTGTGCTCAGCAACTTCAAGAACAGTGCTCCATCCTTCACGTTCAAACTTGGATGTAGGTTCAGTTGTTCACGCATTCTGTGATTTTTTTGCTTTCAATCCCTCTTTGTTACAAAATATGCAGTCTGGTTTGAAGATAATCGTTTCCACTGAGCCAGAAGAAAGCCCAGACTGCCTTTGCTCTAGAGTTATTGTTTGTGATTCTGAAGATGATGCCGGTCTACCAAGGTTTTCAGTGAACCTTTGGTAACAGTCACGATGGTAGCCGTATTCTGGCCGTAAATCATCTGGAACGCAGTTGCAAGCCTCTTCCATCCAATATGGAGAATCCAGCTGGCTGCAATAGTCTTTTCTTGCAGATGTCTTGAAGTTTTATCAGTCTATTCTGAGGTCCTTTGCAGTTAGAGGTGAACAAATGATCTCTTGTTAGAATCGCTGAAATGAATGAACAGACTTCACCAACAGGGCTGTCTTCATGTTTTCGCTTTCTTGCCGTCATGTTCAGTTGATCATTACACCAGAGGATTCATTCACCTGCGCACAAGGAAAAAAAAAAACACACACACAACAAAGAACATTAGTAATACAAATCAGACTATTGTTTGGTTAAAATGCAAGTGCATGCTATTTCCAAGTAGTAGTGTTATTATCATACATGTACATATAAAATGTAGAAAATTCTGTTATTTATTGAAAAATAGTCACAACATCTAGAACAGCAAATTCTTTCATAGTACTGTTGTATTTCACTACAATATATTCATTTTCTCTTACAGTGATGCTTGTTGCAAATAACAACAATTTTGTTCTGTTTAAATCGTGTTGTGTCGTTTTTGTCAAAATCGCACATTTAGGGGGTATAGGAAATATATTTAATTTTGTATCTATAAAAAACGGGACTAGGAAGCCCTAATTGGTCCTGAATGACCCAAAGGCATTGTTGTGTATGAAAACAATCCCCCAAAAGCCCTGCTTTCTATCATTTTCAATGTATAGCAGATGACATACAGTCCGTTTTGTGAAAATGACGGTTTCAGTAGATAGCGCATCCCTGAAGCCAAGATATACTATATTGGACTACACAAAAGGCTTTTTTTTTAAGACGGCAAGTCATTGATTTAGTTACAAAAGTAACAGAAAACAAGGATTTCTGGTCATTCACATGAGCTACATTTGACTGAAATTGATGATTGTGGTCAGCATACAAGGGAGGGTACCCTTAAATCAAGGGCCATAACTCATAGTCCAAATGAGTTATTTTCTTGGGAACAACCAGAAACGTGTTCAGTGGTCCCTAAGATACATTGTGGATCCACTTAGGTTATCATTACTAGTTTAATATTCTTTGCACACTTGCTCGTCTTTTGGCCTGCTTAAAATCACTACTGATCGGCATTATTATTTAAAAAAAAAAAAAAAGAGAAACCCTCCCCCAAAACCAAAACAAACTTACCGTCACATTTGCCTGTGGATCCGTTACAGTGCTGAGACCGACAGTTCGAGCTACACATGTCGCACGCGCTGGTGTTGATTTTGTAGTATCCGTTTTCACATTCTGGAACAAACGTTGGGGTTGTGACCAGTGACAACAGTTTCCACAAAGTGTATACCACGTGTAACAATACACACATGCATCTCCCTCTCTGTCTCTGTCTCTCTGTCTCTCTGTCTCTGTCTCTCTCTCTCTCTCTCTCTCTCTCTCTCTCTCTCTCTCTCTGTGTGTGTGTGTGTGTGTGTGTGTGTGTGTGTGTGTGTGCTTAGATCAAACGTTTCTTACTCTGGTAGGGTGCTTTGGACTACAATGCCATCACATTTCCGATGCACTTAAAAATGAGGAATCCTCCAGGGAAAAACTGATTACACGTTTCACAGAAGATCATGACTATTAAAGACAAAATAAGGTAAACATCTTGTATTGCTGCATTCTTAAAGTACACCCTTTCCACTGATTTTTTTTTTTTAAACCACATCATGATAAATGAGAGGTATGTTTACTCTTGGTTTTATTACTGATTGTAATTATATCATGATAAATGAGTGTTGTGGTCACTGATTTTGGTCATTGATTTCATTGGTGCATTGTCACTGATTGATTGGTGACCTAGAGCTATTGATTTCTCGAACTGCACAATTATAAATGTGTATACTGTTGATTTTATTGAAGCACTGTCCCTGTTAATAATCAAAATATACTAGTCTACAAAAAAAAAAACCCAAAACCAACAAACACAAAAAAAAAAAAAAAAAAAAAAAAACATAATGATGGTAACTCTCTCCGTCTCTGTCTCTTTGTCTGTCTGTCTGTCTCTGTCTGTTTGTCTATCTGTCTGCCTGTTTGTCTCTCTCTGTCCATATTTACTGTTGCTTATTTATTTATTGTCACTTAATTACTGATTCTAATCGGTGGGTAGTATATCAATTGTTTAAAAAGAAAAAAAAAATGCGTGTGTGTGTGTATGTGCGCGCGCGCGCGCGCGTGTGTGTATGGTTATGATGGCCTCTCTCTCTCTCTCTCTCTCTCTCTCTCTCTCTCTCTCTCTCTCTCTCTCTCCCTATTTACACATGCACGAGCGCACGCTCATGCACCCATGCACACACACACACACACACACACACACACACACACACACACACACACACACACACACACGTTTAATTCTTACCACAACAGGGAGAAACACAAAATCCAACAGCCACCAAAAGCAGCCAGCGAAGGGCAGACTAGGGAAATGGAAAGAAAGTATCATAAGAAAGCAAGCTGCGACAAGGCTGAGTAATTAGTTTAAATCTTTGAGTCTATGCTCCAGATGCAAGAGAGATCAAAGTGTATCAACATTCTGAGTGGTTAGCTCTATTATTAAAAAAATTGAGTAATGTTGGTCACATCAGTGCTGATAGCAGCTAAAAAATAGCTCAAATTAGCCTTCATTTGGACTTCCTCTTAGATCGAATCTGCTGCATGTTGACCAAACAGTAAAGTTTTGAAAATATGTAATAGAGGAAAGTAATGCAGGTAAGCTGTTCATCCATAATAAAGACAACAAATGAACAGATATTAACAGAGACGAAAGTGGGACAGAGATGGGGTGGAGAAAATGGGAATGCAAAAGAGAGAACTACAGTCTAAATATTAAACTCTTCACTGGTAGCATATGGGAACAATCAACGTGTGTCAAAACACACACACACACACACACACACACACACACACACACACACACACATTCAAACAGAAACAAGACTCCACTGGCATCGGACCTGATTACACGTTTCGTTGCCAGTTGTTTCTCTTGTTAAATTAACAAGAAACCTTTTGGAAAGTCCATTAAGGACCATTTTATAATCATAATCGTAAGTTAGATTACTTTAGTTATTTTTCTCTAATTTTCATAGTTACTACTGTGCTGTAATTCATCGGTCCTTTATTTTTGTTCTATGTAACCACATCGTCATCTTCTCTTCTTTTATGATAATAGTCTAAAATGTATATACTATGTTATTTAGACGTCTGCAATCACCTATATGTGTGACGAGACGTAAAACAGAATTCGTTCCTTACACACACACACACACACACACACACACACACACACACACACACACACACACACACAATCACTCACTCACACACACTTTCATAGACATATACACACGTCTAAGTATTTACCTGTTTATCTATCTTTCTAGTTATCTTGTATACACAACCATTCATAACCTGGTGCGTATCGAAGCAACAATGATAATGACAATAATAATAGGAACCACATATCGTGAAACTTCGCACAGTGCAAGCTGTCCACGTTGTAAAAAGACAAAGCTTGGAAAAAATGGAACAATAAAGATTATGTCAAAAGATGAAACAAGAAATGAATTAACCAAAAGACGGAGAAAACGAACTCTGAATTCATTATTCTACAAATACACGCTCCAACGCTTTTAACCTGACTTAATACATAGTAAACGAATATAAACCATGCTCATTTTACGCACAAACGGGCTTGCACACACGTAGGCCTAACCAGTACAGAATAGGAAAGGAAACAAAGGACAAGCATGTATGAAGGGATGAGTTTTTAAATAATGCCTCGAGAGCAGAGCATGACTGGATATAACGAATAGTAACAACAACAACAACAAAATCATTTTTTTCCCACACGCATGATCCAGGAAAAGCATCTGAACGGTTTTTGACAATATAGTTAAACTAAATGTCTGGCGTCAGTCGATGATCGAAGTCTCTTCTACTGCAATTGAAGATTGAAGCCGATTACTACACGGGGAATCCAGAAAGAAAAGTATGACAAAGAGCGAAATGCTTGCGTTCAAATCTTGAACAGGCTGGTGGTCAGTGCAAAGACTGAAGGAGTGGAATAACACAACCCAATGTTTTCACTGTACTGACACACCTGGAAAACGGTTCCGCATTTTTCGAAGTCTACCAAGAATAAATTTTGGATGGCATAAAGGAGATAATTACAGTTGTCCAGTCTTATGGTTATACAGGCGTATACAAGAGTTCTCGAACGTCAAATATGTGTATAGAGCTCATACGACAAGGCTAAGTGAATGCAAAACAACAGAGATTGGTAACATCGTTATCCACAGACTATCATCACGTCATGCAGCCGAAACGTCTACAAAAGAACTACATGCTACGTCTGTATCACTTACCCTCTTGGACACAGAAAGTGTGTTTGTGTGCATGTGTGTGTGTGTGTATGTGTGTACCCCCCACTGACCCTACCTTTACACACACACACACACATACACACACACACACACACACACACACACACACACACACACACACACACACACACACACACACACATCTGTATCACTTACCCTCTTGGACACAGAAAGTGTGTTTGTGTGTATGTGTGTGTGTGTGTGTGTGTGTGTGTGTGTGTGTGTGTGTGTACCCCCACTGACCCTACCTTTACACACACACAAACACACGCGCGCGCTCGCGCGCGCGCGCGCACACACACGCACGCACAGTGACACACACACACAGAGTGACACACACACACAGAGTGACACACACACACACACACACACACACACACACACACACACACACACACACACACACACACGAGTAAAATAAACAGAGGCTTACCTATACAGTGTGGAGGCAGCAGATGACTGTTCAGTGTACACTGTTCACATCCTCCGGTGTCCTGATGACACCGCTGACAGTTTGGTGTTGGGCACGACGTCTCACACGTGTCTTCGTAGTAACCGTCCACACAGCCTGTGGCATCAGTAGGGTAGAAATGCCAGTGTGCATACTTATGTCTGTTCTGTTACCTGACGATTATGACATTGTGACATACTTTGTAAGCCATGCTCATGTATGCTGGCTGTAAGTCTACACAATCATTTTCATCAGTAGAATGTTAAGCAGTCGTGCATATTGAATCAGGACAAGAGTCGCTGAACAATACGAAGTGATACAGGAGCAGAGCAGTCTCAAGTGGTTGGGTCGTCTTCTGAACAAGCGATTGCTCTTGGTGGACTGTCAATGCTGGGACTATGACAGGATGATACCGAGTATGACTGTGCACAGAAAAGTCAGAATACGCTATGTAAGAGTAGTCTACAAAGAAGACGAGAAGAAAAGTAGAACAAGCAGAAATCCTCTGCTTTGAAAACAATTGACGGACCTTTACTGTGAATCAGCTTTATGTGAAATGGACACATCGTTAAATTTTTCCACATCTTTGTTTCTTGGGCATAAACATCCTTAACAATGATGTAAGTATGATCGTCATTGGCCAGGGTTATCAGTCATTTGCCAAACAATATAGCAAAGAAATATACATAAGCTGAGGAATTACTAAAATCTTATTTGCACTTTTTAAATGAAGACGTGAAAGAACAGATTTCTAAAGATTGAATTTCTTGTGTTGTGTTACTTTTCTTGTGACTGGAAGTATATTTTAAATGTAACAGACAAAGTGATGTTGCTATGTAAACCAGCTTAGAACACCAATATTAAAGAGAACTTAAGAACAAGACACTTTGCCTTAGCGAGTTTACAGTATAGTGTTTCAGTATGCACAGTGAATGTATGGTGCACGAAGACGAAGACGAAATAGACAAACCAACACCACAATACCACTTTAACTGTATGGACGAAGGATAGTAATATCTATGTATACAGTTGACATAGTGCCACAGTCATGATCACACCGTCGGCATTTGTTGTTTGTGAAAAACACATGCAACACATGTCTCCGTAATTGCCCTCAGTGCAACATTAGAAGCAGTTTTCCTGATATCTGGATGTGGCTGTCGATGAGGTGAAATAACGTTGTCAAACTGCAAAGCAAGAAGTCTCCGTGCACCTTTAAGTCGTCCACTGCACCATTTACTTTCAAGACAGCTTCTAGCAAATGCGAAATATAGAGAAAAAACACAGTAAGGACACAAAACCACAAACACAAAAGCATGGAGATGAGATAGTGGTGGAAAAAAAGCAACATCATCTACAAGAGAAATTTGTCAAAGAAAGAAATTTCTGTCTGTCTGACATGATCTGTAAAATTCTGAGGTGGATATTTGATACTGAGATGACTTCTCGCCACATGTTACCTTTACATTTACCTCGTTTCAAAAAAAAAAAAAAAGGTGCAGTAAATATCATCAGCTGGCATGAAGAGTGAAAGGCAAAGAGACGCAAATCTGGTAACTCAGGTTGGCATTTAGTTGATAAACTTTGTCATTAGCACTTCAACATTTATATCTTTACATACTCCTATTCCAACAACACTAACATAACCTGTGGTTTTTGGGCTCCCTTAAATATGCATCAGGATGATGTCAACATTAAGATAAAATCAACTGACCGTTACATCTGCCTGTTTGACTGTCACAGCTCTGATCCTGACAGTTGGAATCGCACCTGCGGCACGTGGCGGTGCTGATTCTGTAGTATCCATTCGCACAGTCTGCAAAAAAGGATAGTACTCTTTGTGAGGAATGACATATTTAAACACGAACTATCTATCCCATAAAACAAACACAAACATACATCATACCTTGTTTCCTTCTCTCTCTCTCTCTCTCTCTCTCCTCTCTCCCTCTCTCTCTCTCCTCTCTCTCTCTCTCTCTCTCTGAGAGAGAGAGAGAGAGTGTGTGTGTGTGTGTGATATTTTCTATTTTAATTAAAGTACACAGCTGTCAAATAGTTTCTGTATAATTCAGAAAGAGACATTCAAGTAGTCTATTTTGGTGAGGTCTTGTGCATGTTGTGTTACTTTCTGTATCTGCATTCCTGAGAATTAATATTGCAATTTAACTAATGCAGCATCTCTTTTGTTCTCTATAGAGCTCAGCTTGCTATTAGCAGGAGGAATGAGGATCAACCCTACTTCAGACCATTTCCTTTCTGTTCGTATGGTAGTGTTTTTCATCAGCTGGTAATCATAGCCCAGTAGCGACTCTGACCAAACTCTGCTTAGAGCGAAACAGCTGTTGTATGCTGGTCCTGCTGATCTCTACTTTGTAGGAACTTCAAGGCGCACAGAACACTGAGCGTAAAAAGACATATGCATATCGCGATGGAAGGCATAACTGGGAGAGTCATACAATCGTTTAGTGATTTTTTTTTTTTAAAGATTAGAATTATTTTTCAATTAGATACGCACGTGCACACGCACACACTCACGCAAGCAAGTTTGAGAACGTTTCTTGCATGCGTGGTGTGTGTGTGTGTGTGTGTGTGTGTGTGTGTGTGTGTGTGTGTGTGTTTGCGTCTGAGTGTATGCGTGCGTGTGCGCACGTGCATGTGTGAGTGTGCATGTGTGTGTGCATGCGCTTGCGTGCACGTGCATGTGTGCGCCTGCGCGCGCGCGCGCGCGTTGTGTGTGTGCGCGCCACAGGAACGACCCCATTTTCAAAGTGTTCTCCTCCATTAGATGCTTAAAAACGGACTCTTGTTCACATTCACGGTTGTACATCTGAACTTAAGAATAAGTCTTCGCTATAATCTATAATAACAGGCTTTTCAAAAGATGCCACCACACAAAAATATTGTCAGTTTCCATTTTTGTGTTGAAAACAATGTTCACATTTTGATAGAGAAGGAATCTGGAAAAGAAACTGTTGTTTTTTTTTTCACAAATTTATGAAACACAAAGAAAAGTTTTCATAGAGTGTTTCTGGGACAGTAAAAAAAAAAAATAAAATAAAATAATGTGCTAAGTGGACTGATCTATACAAGGTGGAGCCAGCAGGTGACTGTGCAACGTACATTGATCACATCTCCCTGTGTGCTGATGACAGAATGGCCTCTCTGTCCGTCGGTCTGTCTGTCTTTCTGTCTGTCTGTCTCTCTCTCTCTCTGTCTCTCTGTCTGTCTGTCTGTCTGTCTGTCTCTCTCTCTCTCTCTCTCTCTCTCTCTCTCTCTCTCTCTCTCTGGTGCGTGCGTGCGAAAGCGCGCGCGCGTGTGTGTGTATGTGTGTGTGTGAGTGTGTGTGTGTGTGTGTGTGTGTGTGTGTGTGTGTGTGTGTGTGTGTGTGTGTGTGTGTGTGTGCTCCCTGCACCGACCCACTTGCCCATAGAATGGCGAACTAAACAGACTGACCTGTACAGGATGGAAGCAGCAGATGACGTTCAGTGTACACTGTTCACATTCTCCTGTATCCTGATGACACCGCTGACAGTTTAGCGGTTGGCACGACATGTCACACATGTCTCCATAGTAACCATCCTGACAGCCTGTAACATCAGAAGAATGAATAGCCAGTCTGTTCACCTTTTTTCTGTCCTGTGAACTGAGAGCCCCAAACTGTAAGGACCTGTAGACAGAATGCTGACTTACGCCAGATTCTTTGCTAAAATTTGATATTGTTAGTATCGGGTTAGTAGCTTATGTCTTGGATACGTTGGCTTCAGACAGGCTTTCTTATGATGAATTGATATTGATGGCATTGCTTCCTATGGAATGCCAATACTGAGATTGCAGCAGGAGAGGGCTGGGTTTAGCTGTGTGTGCAGAATCCAGAACAACTGGCTCGAGAATAGTGCCACCGCGGCGGTGTAGAAAATGAGAGGGAGAAAAATGTCGGTCACTGTAGAATATTGCCAAACATTTAGAGTCAGGGTTTCCTTAGTGGGGCACTTTTTAAAGGAAAGGGAAACATGATTCCAATTTGTCCACAGCTTTTCAGTCTTGAACATGAAGATACTTATCATTGCTAAAAATATCACCTGCCTGAACAGCAGCTGTTTATTGCTCCAAACAAGTCAGCAAAGAAACCTCCGCAAGTTAAGGAGAGTGCTAATAGACCACTCTGTACACCTATCGAAAGAGAATTTCAGAGAGAGTGAATCGCCGTCTGCAATGTCACTTTGTGTTTGATAGATCCTGACCGAAAAAAAAAAAACTGACGTTCAATGGACACAGCTGTTTTGCCACCATAGCTTTGTTTGCGTATATGTCAAATAAAACTGAACAAGTAAGGGCTATGCAATGAGCGACTTTACAGATTTGTCTTTCACAGTGCACAGGAAGTATGGCATTGGAAGTACAGAGACGTTTGGGAAGCACACACACCACATGACCGATAAAGCTGGAGGGCAGCAGTTTTGGATGAACGTTTGTGTTGTGCCACAGTGGCAGTGTAGTGAAAAAAAAACCAAAAGCAAAGAAAAAAAATAAATAAACGACTGAAATTGAAAGACCAATGCAACATCCCCTCATCTGTATAGCACGGTAGGTTCTGTGTACACTTTGTTCATACATTTCTGTGTCCTGATCACACATCCTTTGACATCAGCTGTTTGACAAAACATACCGGACGTA